>JBBPBP010000340.1:16851-39996 GCA_037974735.1 Cicer chorassanicum
CATTTAGGTCATTTTCGTCCTCCCAAGACTTATTCTCGTCCAATTAGGGTTTTTAACCAATCTTGTGCATCCAATAAGTGATTTTGTGTCATTGGTTGAACATTTAGGTCATTTTCGTCCTCCCAAGGCTTATTCTCGTCCAATTAGGGTTTTTAACCAATCTTGTGCATCCAGTAAGTGATTTTGTGTCATTGGTTGAACATTTAGGTCATTTTCGTCCTCCCTAGGCTTATTCTCGTTCAATTAGGGTTTTGAACCAATCTTGTGTATCCAATAAGTGATTTTGTGTCACTGTTTGAACATTTAGGTTATTTTCGTCCTCCCAAGGCATATTCTCCTCCAATTAGGGTTTTTAACCAATTTTTTGCATCCAATAAGTACATTTGTGTCATTGGTTGAACATTAAGGTCATTTTCGTCCTCCCAAGGCTTATTCTCGTCCAATTAAGGTTTTTAACCAATCTTGTGCATCCAATTAATACTTTTGTGTCATTGGTTGAACATTTAGGTCATTTTCTTCCTCCCAAGGATTATTCTCGTCCAATTAGGGCTTTTAACCAATCTTGTGCATCCAATAAGTGTTTTTGTGTCATTGGTTGAACATTTAGGTCATTATCGTCCTCCCAAGGCTTATTCTCGTCCAATTAGGGTTTTTAACCAATCTTGTGCATCCAATAAGTGATTGTGTCATTGTTTGAACATTTAGGTTATTTTCGTCCTCCCAAGGCATATTCTCCTCCAATTAGGGTTTTTAACCAATTTTGCGCATCCAATAAGTACATTTGTGTCATTGGTTGAACATTTAGGTCATTTTCGTCCGCCCAAGGCTTATTCTCGTCCAATTAGGGTTTTTAACCAATCTTGTGCATCCAATAAGTGATTTTGTGTCATTGGTTGAACATTTAGGTCATTATCGTCCTCCCAAGGCTTATTCTCGTCCCATTAGGGTTTTTAACCAATCTTGTGCATCCAATAAGTGATTTTGTGTCATTGTTTGAACATTTAGGTTATTTTCGTCCTCCCAAGGCATATTCTCCTCCAATTAGGGTTTTTAACCAATTTTGCGCATCCAATAAGTACATTTGTGTCATTGGTTGAACATTTAGGTCATTTTCGTCCGCCCAAGGCTTATTCTCGTCCAATTAGGGTTTTTAACCAATCTTGTGCATCCAATAAGTGATTTTGTGTCATTGGTTGAACATTTAGGTCATTTTCGTCCTCCCTAGGCATATTCTCCTCCAATTAGGGTTTTTAACCAATTTTGTGCATCCAATAAGTACATTTGTGTCATTGGTTGAACATTTAGGTCATTTTCGTCCTCCCAAGGCTTATTCTCGTCCAATATGGGTTTTTAACCAATCTTGTGCATCCAATAAGTGATTTTGTGCCATAATTTGAACATTTAGGTCATTTTCGTCATCCCAAGGCTTATTCTCGTCCAATTAGGGTTTTTAACCAATCTTGTGCATCCAATAAGTACATTTGTGTCATTGGTTGAACATTTAGGTCATTTTCGTCCTCCCAAGGCTTATTCTCGTCCAATATGGGTTTTTAACCAATCTTGTGCATCCAATAAGTGATTTTGTGTCATTGGTTGAACATTTAGGTCATTTTCGTCCTCCCTAGGCATATTCTCCTCCAATTAGGGTTTTTAACCAATTTTGTGCATCCAATAAGTACATTTGTGTCATTGGTTGAACATTTAGGTCATTTTCGTCCTCCCAAGGCTTATTCTCGTCCAATATGGGTTTTTAACCAATCTTGTGCATCCAATAAGTACATTTGTGTCATTGGTTGAACATTTAGGTCATTTTCGTCCTCCCAAGGCTTATTCTCGTCCAATTAGGGTTTTTAACCAATCTTGTGTATCCAATAAGTGATTTTGTGTCATTGGTTGAACATTTAGGTCATTTTCGTCCTCCCAAGGCTTACTCTCGTCTAATTAGGGTTTTTAACCAATCTTGTGCATCCAATAAGTGATTTTGTGTCATTGGTTGAACATTTAGGTCATTTTCGTCCTCCCAAGGCTTATTCTCGTCCAATTAGGGTTTTTAACCAATCTTGTGCATCCAATAAGTGATTTTGTGTCATTGGTTGAACATTTAGGTCATTTTCGTCCTCCCAAGGCTTATTCTCGTCCAATTAGGGTTTTTAACCAATCTTGTGCATCCAATAAGTGATTTTGTGTCATTGGTTGAACATTTAGGTCATTTTCGTCCTCCCAAGGCTTATTCTCGCCCAAGTAGGGTTTTTAACCAATCTTGTGCATCCAATAAGTGATTTTGTGTCATTGGTTGAACATTTAGGTCATTTTCGTCCTCCCAAGGCTTATTCTCGTCCAATTAGGGTTTTTAACCAATCTTGTGCATCCAATAAGTGATTTTGTGTCATTGGTTGAACATTTAGGTCATTTTCGTCCTCCCTAAGCATATTCTCCTCCAATTAGGGTTTTTAACCAATTTTGTGCATCCAATAAGTACATTTGTGTCATTGGTTGAACATTTAGGTCATTTTCGTCCTCCCAAGGCTTATTCTCGTCCAATATGGGTTTTTAACCAATCTTGTGCATCCGATAAGTGATTTTGTGCCATAATTTGAACATTTAGGTCATTTTCGTCCTCCCAAGGCTTATTCTCGTCCAATTAAGGTTTTTAACCAATCTTGTGCATCCAATTAGTACTTTTGTGTCATTGGTTGAACATTTAGGTTATTTTCTTCCTCCGAAGGATTATTCTCGTCCAATTAGGGTTTTTAACCAATCTTGTGCATCCAATAAGTGATTTTGTGTCATTGGTTGAACATTTAGGTCATTATCGTCCTCCCAAGGCTTATTCTCGTCCAATTAGGGTTTTTAACCAATCTTGTGCATCCAATAAGTGATTTTGTGTCATTGATTGAACATTTAGGTCATTTTCGTCCTCCCAAGGCTTGTTCTCGTCCAATTAGGGTTTTTAACCAATCTTGTGCATCCAATAAGTGATTTTGTGTCATTGGTTGAACATTTAGGTCATTTTCGTCCACCCTAGGTTTATTCTCGTCCAATTAGGGTTTTTAACTAATCTTGTGCATCCAATAAGTGATTTTGTGTCATTGGTTGAACATTTAGGTCATTTTCGTCCTCCCAAGGCTTTTTCTCCTCCAATTAGGGTTTTTAACCAATCTTGTGCATCCAATAAGTGATTTTGTGTCATTGGTTGAACATTTAGGTTATTTTCGTCATCCCAAGGCTTATTCTCGTCCAATTAGGGTTTTTAACCAATCTTGTGCATCCAATAAGTACATTTGTGTCATTGGTTGAACATTTAGGTCATTTTCGTCCTCCCAAGACTTATTCTCGTCCAATTAGGGTTTTTAACCAATCTTGTGTATCCAATAAGTGATTTTGTGTCATTGGTTGAACATTTAGGTCATTTTCGTCCTCCCAAGGCTTATTCTCGTCCAATATGGGTTTTTAACCAATCATGTGCATCCAATAAGTGATTTTGTGCCATAATTTGAACATTTAGGTCATTTTCGTCCTCCCAAGGCTTATTCTCGTCCAATTAAGGTTTTTAACCAATCTTGTGCATCCAATTAGTACTTTTGTGTCATTGGTTGAACATTTAGGTTATTTTCTTCCTCCGAAGGATTATTCTCGTCCAATTAGGGTTTTTAACCAATCTTGTGCATCCAATAAGGTATTTTGTGTCATTGGTTGAACATTTAGGTGATTATCGTCCTCCCAAGGCTTATTCTCGTCCAATTAGGGTTTTTAACCAATCTTGTGCATCCAATAAGTGATTTTGTGTCATTGTTTGAACATTTAGGTTATTTTCGTCCTCCCAAGGCATATTCTCCTCCAATTAGGGTTTTTAACCAATTTTGTGCATCCAATAAGTACATTTGTGTCATTGGTTGAACATTTAGGTCATTTCCATCCTCCCAAGGCTTATTCTCATCCAATTAGGGTTCTTAACCAATCTTGTGCATCCAATATGTGATTTTGTGTCATTAGTTGAACATTTAGGTCATTTTCGTCCTCCCAAGGCTTATTCTCGTCCAATTAGGGATTTTAACCAATCTTGTGCATCCAATAAGTGATTTTGTGTCATTGGTTGAACATTTAGGTCATTTTCGTCCTCCCTAGGCTTATTCTCGTCCAATTAGGGTTTTGTGCATCCAATTAGTACATTTGTGTCATTGTTTGAACATTTAGGTTATTTTCGTCCTCCCAAGGCATATTCTTCTCCAATTAGGGTTTTTAACCAATTTTGTGCATCCAATAAGTACATTTGTGTCATTGGTTGAACATTTAGGTCATTTCCATCATCCCAAGGCTTATTCTCGTCCAATTAGGGTTCTTAACCAATCTTGTGCATCCAATATGTGATTTTGTGTCATTAGTTGAACATTTAGGTCATTTTCGTCCTCCCAAGGCTTATTCTCGTCCAATTAGGGATTTTAACCAATCTTGTGCATCCAATAAGTGATTTTGTGTCATTGGTTGAACATTTAGGTCATTTTCGTCCTCCCTAGGCTTATTCTCGTCCAATTAGGGTTTTGTGCATCCAATTAGTACATTTGTGTCATTGGTTGAACATTTAGGTCATTTTCGTCCTCCCAAGACTTATTCTCGTCCAATTAGGGTTTTTAACCAATTTTGTGCTTCCAATAAGTACATTTGTGTCATTGGTTGAACATTTAGGTCATTTTCGTCCTCCCAAGGCTTATTCTCGTCCAATTAGGGTTTTTAACCAATCTTGTGCATCCAATAAGTGATTTTGTGTCATTGGTTGAACATTTAGGTCATTTTCGTCATCCCAAGGCTTATTCTCGTCCAATTAGGGTTTTTAACCAATCTTGTGCATCCAATAAGTACATTTGTGTCATTGGTTGAACATTTAGGTCATTTTCGTCCTCCCAAGACTTATTCTCGTCCAATTAGGGTTTTTAACCAATCTTTTGCATCCAATAAGTACATTTGTGTCATTGGTTGAACATTTAGGTCATTTTCGTCCTCCCAAGGCTTATTCTCGTCCAATTAGGGTTTTTAACCAATCTTGTGCATCCAATAAGTACTTTTGTGTCATTGGTTGAAAATTTAGGTCATTTTCGTCCTCCCTAGACTTATTCACGTTCAATTAGGGTTTTTAACCAATCTTGTGCATCCAATAAGTGATTTTGTGTCATTGGTTGAACATTTAGGTCATTTTCGTCCTCCCAAGGCTTATTCTCGTCCAATTAGGGTTTTTAACCAATCTTGTGCATCCAATAAGTGATTTTGTGTCATTGGTTGAACATTTAGGTCATTTTCGTCGTCCTAAGGCTTATTCTCGTCCAATTAGGGTTTTTAACCAATCTTGTGCATCCAATAAGTGATTTTGTGTCATTGGTTGAACATTTAGGTCATTTTCGTCCTCCCTAGGCTTATTCTCGTCCAATTAGGGTTTTTAACCAATCTTGTGCATCCAATAAGTACATTTGTGTCATTGGTTGAACACTTAGGTCATTTTCGTCCTCCTTAGGCTTATTCTCGTCCAATTAGGGTTTTTAACCAATCTTGTGCATCCAATAAGTGATTTTGTGCTATTGGTTGAACATTTAGGTCATTTGCGTCCTCCCAAGGCTTATTCTCGTCCAATTAGGGTTTTTAACCAATCTTTTGCATCCAATTAGTGATTTTGTGTCATTTGTTGAACATTTAGGTCATTTTCGTCCTCCCAAGGCTTATTCACGTCCAATTAGGGTTTTTAACCAATCTTGTGCATCCAATAAGTGATTTTGTGTCATTGGTTGAACATTTAGGTCATTTTCGTCCTCCCAAGGCTTATTCTCGTCCAATTAGGGTTTTTAACCAATCTTGTGCATCCAATAAGTACATTTGTGTCATTGGTTGAACATTTATGTCATTTTCGTCCTCCCAAGGCTTATTCTTGTCCAATTAGGGTTCTTAACCAATCTTGTGCATCCAATAAGTACATTTGTGTCATTGGTTGAACATTTAGGTCATTTTCGTCCTCCCAAGGCTTATTCTCGTCCAATTAGGGTTTTTAACCAATCTTGTGCATCCAATAAGTGATTTTGTGTCATTGGTTGAACATTTAGGTCATTTTCGTCCTCCCAAGGCTTATTCTCGTCCAATTAGGGTTTTTAACCAATCTTGTGCATCCAATAAGTACATTTGTGTCATTGGTTGAACATTTAGGTCATTTTCGTCCTCCCAAGGCTTATTCTCGTCCAATTAGGGTTTTTAACCAATCTTTTGCATCCAATAAGTACATTTGTGCCATTGGTTGAACATTTAGGTCATTATCGTCCTCCCTAGGCTTATTCTCGTCCAATTAGGGTTTTTAACCAATCTTGTGCATCCAATAAGTGATTTTGTTTCATTGGTTGAACATTTAGGTCATTTTCGTCCTCCCAAGGCTTATTCTCGTCCAATTAGGGTTTTTAATCAATCTTGTGCATCCAATAAGTACATTTGTGTCATTGGTTGAACATTTCGGTCATTTTCGTCCTCCCAAGGCTTATTCTCGTCTAATTAGTGTTTTTAACCAATCTTGTGCATCCAATAAGTGATTTTGTGTCATTGGTTGAACATTTCGGCCATTTTCGTCATCCTAAGGCTTATTCTCGTCAAATTAGGGTTTTTAACCAATCTTGTGCATCCAATAAGTGATTTTGTGTCATTGGTTGAACATTTAGGTCATTTTCGTCCTCCCAAGGCTTATTCTCGTCCAATTAGGGTTTTTAACCAATCTTGTGCATCCAATAAGTGATTTTGTGTCATTGGTTGAACATTTAGGTCATTTTCGTCCTCCCAAGGCTTATTCTCGTCCAATTAGGGTTTTTAACCAATCTTGTGCATCCAATAAGTGATTTTGTGTCATTGGTTGAACATTTAGGTCATTTTCATCCTCTTAAGGCTTATTCTCGTCCAATTAAGGTTTTTAACCAATCTTGTGAATCCAATAAGTACATTTGTGTCATTGGTTGAACATTTAGGTGATTTTCGTCCTCCCTAGGCTTATTGTCGTCCAATTAGGGTTTTTAACCAATCTTGTGCATCCAATAAGTGATTTTGTGTCATTGGTTGAAAATTTAGGTGATTTCTCCCAAGGCTTATTCTCGTCCAATTAGGGTTTTTAACCAATCTTGTGCATCCAATAAGTGATTTTGTGTCATTGGTTGAACATTTAGGTCATTTTCGTCCTCCCAAGGCTTATTCTCGTCCAATTAGGGTTTTTAACCAATCTTGTGCATCCAATAAGTGATTTTGTGTCATTGGTTGAACATTTAGGTCATTTTCGTACTCCCAAGGCTTAGCCTCGTCATATTAGGGATTTTAACCAATCTTGTGCATACAATAAGTGATTTTGTGTCATTGGTTGAACATTTAGGTCATTTTCGTCCTTCCTAGGCTTATTCTCGTCCAATTAGGGTTTTTAACCAATCTTGTGCATCCAATAAGTACATTTGTGTCATTGGTTTAACATTTAGGTCATTTTCGTCCTCCTAAGGCTTATTCTCGTCCAATTAGGGTTTTTAACCAATCTTGTGCATCCAATAAGTGATTTTGTGTCATTGGTTGAACATTTAGGTCATTTTCGTCCTCCCAAGGCTTATTCTCGTCCAATTAGGGTTTTTAACCAATCTTGTGCATCCAGTAAGAGATTTTGTGTCATTGGTTGAACATTTAGGTCATTTTCGTCCTCCCTAGGCTTATTCTCGTCCAATTAGGGTTTTTAACCAATCTTGTGCATCCAATAAGTACATTTGTGTCATTGGTTGAACATTTAGGTCATTTTCGTCCTCCCTAGGCTTATTCTTTCCAATTAGGGTTTTTAACCAATCTTGTGCATCCAATAAGTGATTTTGTGTCATTGGTTGAACATTTAGGTCATTTTCGTCCTCCCAAGGCTTATTCTCGTCCAATTAGGGTTTTTAACCAATCTTGTGCATCCAATAAGTGATTTTGTGTCATTGGTTGAACATTTAGGTCATTTTCGTCCTCCCAAGGCTTATTCTCGTCCAATTAGGGTTTTTAACCAATCTTGTGCATCCAATAAGTACATTTGTGTCATTGGTTTTACATTTAGGTCATTTTCGTCCTCCCAAGACTTATTCTCGTCCAATTAGGGTTTTTAACCAATCTTGTGCATCCAATAAGTGATTTTGTGTCATTGGTTGAACATTTAGGTCATTTTCGTCCTCCCAAGGCTTATTCTCGTCCAATTAGGGTTTTTAACCAATCTTGTGCATCCAATAAGTACATTTGTGTCATTGGTTGATAATTTAGGTCATTTTCGTCCTCCCAAGACTTATTCTCGTCCAATTAGGGTTTTTAACCAATCTTGTGCATCCAATAAGTGATTTTGTGTCATTGGTTGAACATTTAGGTCATTTTCGTCCTCCCAAGGCTTATTCTCGTCCAATTAGGATTTTTAACCAATCTTGTGCATCCAGTAAGTGATTTTGTGTCATTGGTTGAACATTTAGGTCATTTTCGTCCTCCCTAGGCTTATTCTCGTTCAATTAGGGTTTTGAACCAATCTTGTGTATCCAATAAGTGATTTTGTGTCACTGTTTGAACATTTAGGTTATTTTCGTCCTCCCAAGGCATATTCTCCTCCAATTAGGGTTTTTAACCAATTTTTTGCATCCAATAAGTACATTTGTGTCATTGGTTGAACATTTAGGCCATTTCCGTCCTCCCAAGGCTTATTCTCGTCCAATTAGGGTTTTTAACCAATCTTGTGCATCCAATAAGTGATTTTGTGCCATAATTTGAACATTTAGGTCATTTTCGTCCTCCCAAGGCTTATTCTCGTCCAATTAAGGTTTTTAACCAATCTTGTGCATCCAATTAATACTTTTGTGTCATTGGTTGAACATTTAGGTCATTTTCTTCTTCCCAAGGATTATTCTCGTCCAATTAGGGCTTTTAACCAATCTTGTGCATCCAATAAGTGATTTTGTGTCATTGGTTGAACATTTAGGTCATTATCGTCCTCCCAAGGCTTATTCTCGTCCAATTAGGGTTTTTAACCAATCTTGTGCATCCAATAAGTGATTTTGTGTCATTGTTTGAACATTTAGGTTATTTTCGTCCTCCCAAGGCATATTCTCCTCCAATTAGGGTTTTTAACCAATTTTGCGCATCCAATAAGTACATTTGTGTCATGGTTGAACATTTAGGTCATTTTCGTCCGCCCAAGGCTTATTCTCGTCAAATTAGGGTTTTTAACCAATCTTGTGCATCCAATAAGTGATTTTGTGTCATTGGTTGAACATTTAGGTCATTATCGTCCTCCCAAGGCTTATTCTCGTCCAATTAGGGTTTTTAACCAATCTTGTGCATCCAATAAGTGATTTTGTGTCATTGTTTGAACATTTAGGTTATTTTCGTCCTCCCAAGGCATATTCTACTCCAATTAGGGTTTTTAACCAATTTTGCGCATCCAATAAGTACATTTGTGTCATTGGTTGAACATTTAGGTCATTTTCGTCCGCCCAAGGCTTATTCTCGTCCAATTAGGGTTTTTAACCAATCTTGTGCATCCAATAAGTGATTTTGTGTCATTGGTTGAACATTTAGGTCATTTTCGTCCTCCCAAGGCTTATTCTCGTCCAATTAAGATTTTTAACCAATCTTGTGCATCCAATTAGTACTTTTGTGTCATTGGTTGAACATTTAGGTCATTTTCTTCCTCCCAAGGATTATTCTCGTCCAATTAGGGTTTTTAACCAATCTTGTGCATCCAATAAGTACATTTGTGTCATTGGTTGAACATTTAGGTCATTTTCTTCCTCCAAAGGCTTATTCTCGTCCAATATGGGTTTTTAACCAATCTTGTGCATCCAATAAGTGATTTTGTGTCATTGGTTGAACATTTAGGTCATTTTCGTCCTCCCTAGGCATATTCTCCTCCAATTAGGGTTTTTAACCAATTTTGTGCATCCAATAAGTACATTTGTGTCATTGGTTGAACATTTAGGTCATTTTCGTCCTCCCAAGGCTTATTCTCGTCCAATATGGGTTTTTAACCAATCTTGTGCATCCAATAAGTACATTTGTGTCATTGGTTGAACATTTAGGTCATTTTCGTCCTCCCAAGGCTTATTCTCGTCCAATTAGGGTTTTTAACCAATCTTGTGCATCCAATAAGTACATTTGTGTCATTGGTTGAACATTTAGGTCATTTTCGTCCTCCCAAGACTTATTCTCGTCCAATTAGGGTTTTTAACCAATCTTGTGCATCCAATAAGAACATTTGTGTCATTGGTTGAACATTTAGGTCATTTTCGTCCTCCCAAGGCTTATTCTCGTCCAATTAGGGTTTTTAACCAATCTTGTGCATCCAATAAGTACATTTGTGTCATTGGTTGAACATTTAGGTCATTTTCGTCCTCCCAAGACTTATTCTCGTCCAATTAGGGTTTTTAACCAATCTTGTGCATCCAATAAGTGCATTTGTGTCATTGGTTGAACATTTAGGTCATTTTCGTCCTCCCAAGGCTTATTCTCGTCCAATTAGGGTTTTTAACCAATCTTGTGCATCCAATTAGTACATTTGTGTCATTGGTTGAACATTTAGGTCATTTTAGTTCTCCCAAGGTTGATTCTCGTCCAATTAGGGTTTTTAACCAATCTTGTGCATCCAATAAGTGATTTTGTGTCATTGGTTGAACATTTAGGTCATTTTCGTCCTCCCAAGGCTTATTCTCGTCCAATTAGGGTTTTTAACCAATCTTGTGCATCCAATAAGTACATTTGTGTTATTTGTTGAACATTTAGGTCATTTTCGTCCTCCCAAGACTTATTCTCGTCCAATTAGGGTTTTTAACCAATCTTGTGCATCCAATAAGTGATTTTGTGTCATTGGTTGAACATTTAGGTCATTTTCGTCCTCCCAAGGCTTATTCTCGTCCAATTAGGGTTTTTAACCAATCTTGTGCATCCAGTAAGTGCTTTTGTGTCATTGGTTGAACATTTAGGTCATTTTCGTCCTCCTTAGGCTTATTCTCGTTCAATTAGGGTTTTGAACCAATCTTGTGTATCCAATAAGTGATTTTGTGTCATTGTTTGAACATTTAGGTTATTTTCGTCCTCCCAAGGCATATTCTCCTCCAATTAGGGTTTTTAACCAATTTTGTGCATCCAATAAGTACATTTGTGTCATTGGTTGAACATTTAGGTCATTTTCGTCCTCCCAAGGCTTATTCTCGTCCAATATGGGTTTTTAACCAATCTTGTGCATCCAATAAGTGATTTTGTGCCATAGTTTGAACATTTAGGTCATTTTCGTCCTCCCAAGGCTTATTCTCGTCCAATTAAGGTTTTTAACCAATCTTGTGCATCCAATTAGTACTTTTGTGTCATTGGTTGAACATTTAGGTTATTTTCTTCCTCCGAAGGATTATTCTCGTCCAATTAGGGTTTTTAACCAATCTTGTGCATCCAATAAGTGATTTTGTGTCATTGGTTGAACATTTAGGTCATTATCGTCCTCCCAAGGCTTATTCTCGTCCAATTAGGGTTTTTAACCAATCTTGTGCATCCAGTAAGTGATTTTGTGTCATTGGTTGAACATTTAGGTCATTTTCGTCCTCCCTAGGCTTATTCTCGTTCAATTAGGGTTTTGAACCAATCTTGTGTATCCAATAAGTGATTTTGTGTCATTGTTTGAACATTTAGGTTATTTTCGTCCTCCCTAGACTTATTCTCGTTCAATTAGGGTTTTGAACCAATTTTGTGCATCCAATAAGTACATTTGTGTCATTGGTTGAACATTTAGGTCATTTTCGTCCTCCCAAGGCTTATTCTCGTCCAATTAGGGTTTTTAACCAATCTTGTGCATCCAATAAGTGATTTTGTGTCATTGGTTGAACATTTAGTTCATTTTCGTCCTCCTAAAACTTATTCTCGTCCAATTAGGGTTTTTAACCAATCTTGTGCATCCAATAAGTGATTTTGTGTCATTGGTTGAACATTTAGGTCATTTTCGTCCTCCCAAGGCTTATTCTCGTCCAATTAGGGTTTTTAACCAATCTTGTGCATCCAATAAGTGATTTTGTGTGATTGGTTGAACATTTAGGTCATTTTCATCCTCCCTAGGCATATTCTCGTCCAATTAGGGTTTTTAACCAATCTTGTGCATCCAATAAGTGATTTTGTGTCATTGGTTGAACATTTAGGTCATTTTCGTCCTCCCAAGGCTTATTCTCGTCCAATTAGGGTTTTTAACCAATCTTGTGCATCCAATAAGGATATTTGTGTCATTGGTTGAACATTTAGGTCATTTTCGTCCTCCCTAGGCTTATTCTCGTCCAATTAGGGTTTTTAACCAATCTTGTGCATCCAATAAGTGATTTTGTGTCATTGGTTGAACATTTAGGTCATTTTCGTCCTCCCAAGGCTTATTCTCGTCCAATTAGGGTTTTTAACCAATCTTGTGCATACAATAAGTGATTTCGTGTCATTGGTTGAACATTTAGGTCATTTTCATCCTCCCTAGGCTTATTCTCGTCCAATTAGGGTTTTTAACCAATCTTGTGCATCCAATAAGTACATTTGTGTCATTGGTTGAACATTTAGGTCATTTTCGTCCTCCCAAGACTTATTCTCGTCCAATTAGGGTTTTTAACCAATCTTGTGCATCCAATAAGTGATTTTGTGTCATTGGTAGAACATTTAGGTCATTTTCGTCCTCCCTAGGCTTATTCTCGTCCAATTAGGGTTTTTAACCAATCTTGTGCATCCAATAAGTGATTTTGTGCTATTGGTTGAACATTTAGGTCATTTGCGTCCTCCCAAGGCTTATTCTCGTCCAATTAGGGTTTTTAACCAATCTTTTGCATCCAATTAGTGATTTTGTGTCATTTGTTGAACATTTAGGTCATTTTCGTCCTCCCAAGGCTTATTCACGTCCAATTAGGGTTTTTAACCAATCTTGTGCATCCAATAAGTGATTTTGTGTCATTGGTTGAACATTTAGGTCATTTTCGTCCTCCCAAGGCTTATTCTCGTCCAATTAGGGTTTTTAACCAATCTTGTGCATCCAATAAGTACATTTGTGTCATTGGTTGAACATTTATGTCATTTTCGTCCTCCCAAGGCTTATTCTTGTCCAATTAGGGTTCTTAACCAATCTTGTGCATCCAATAAGTACATTTGTGTCATTGGTTGAACATTTAGGTCATTTTCGTCCTCCCAAGGCTTATTCTCGTCCAATTAGGGTTTTTAACCAATCTTGTGCATCCAATAAGTGATTTTGTGTCATTGGTTGAACATTTAGGTCATTTTCGTCCTCCCAAGGCTTATTCTCGTCCAATTAGGGTTTTTAACCAATCTTGTGCATCCAATAAGTACATTTGTGTCATTGGTTGAACATTTAGGTCATTTTCGTCCTCCCAAGGGTTATTCGCGTCCAATTAGGGTTTTTAACCAATCTTGTGCATCCAATAAGTGATTTTGTGTCATTGGTTGAACATTTAGGTCATTTTCGTCCTCCCAAGGCTTATTCTCGTCCAATTAGGGTTTTTAACCAATCTTGTGCATCCAATAAGTACATTTGTGTCATTGGTTGAACATTTAGGTCATTTTCGTCCTCCCTAGGCTTTTTCTCGTCCAATTAGGGTTTTTAACCAATCTTGTGCATCCAATAAGTACATTTGTGTCATTGGTTGAACATTTAGGTCATTTTCGTCCTCCCAAGACTTATTCTCGTCCAATTAGGGTTTTTAACCAATCTTGTGCATCCAATTAGTACATTTGTGTCATTAGTTGAACATTTAGGTCATTTTCGTCCTCCCACGGCTTTTTCTCGTCCAATTAGGGTTTTTAACCAATCTAGTGCATCCAATAAGTGATTTTGTGTCATTGGTTGAACATTTAGGTCATTTTCGTCCTCCCAAGGCTTATTCTCGTCCAATTAGGGTTTTTAACCAATCTTGTGCATCCAATAAGTACATTTGTGTCATTGGTTGAACATTTAGGTCATTTTCTTCCTCCCAAGGATTATTCTCGTCCAATTAGGGTTTTTAACCAATCTTGTGCATCCAATAAGTGATTTTGTGTCATTGGTTGAACATTTAGGTCATTTTCGTCCTCCCAAGGCTTATTCTCGTCCAATTAGGGTTTTTAACCAATCTTGTGCATCCAGTAAGTGATTTTGTGTCATTGGTTGAACATTTAGGTCATTTTCGTCCTCCCAAGGCTTATTCTCGTCCAATATGGGTTTTTAACCAATCTTGTGCATCCAATAAGTGATTTTGTGCCATAATTTGAACATTTAGGTCATTTTCGTCATCCCAAGGCTTATTCTCGTCCAATTAGGGTTTTTAACCAATCTTGTGCATCCAATAAGTACATTTGTGTCATTGGTTGAACATTTAGATCATTTTCGTCCTCCCAAGACTTATTCTCGTCCAATTAGGGTTTTTAACCAATCTTGTGCATCCAATAAGTGATTTTGTGTCATTGGTTGAACATTTAGGTCATTTTCGTCCTCCCAAGGCTTATTCTCGTCCAATTAGGGTTTTTAACCAATCTTGTGCATCCAGTAAGTGATTTTGTGTCATTGGTTGAACATTTAGGTCATTTTCGTCTTCCCTAGGCTTATTCTCGTTCAATTAGGGTTTTGAACCAATCTTGTGTATCCAATAAGTGATTTTGTGTCATTGTTTGAACATTTAAGTTATTTTCGTCCTCCCAAGGCATATTCTCCTCCAATTAGGGTTTTTAACCAATTTTGTGCATCCAATAAGTACATTTGTGTCATTGGTTGAACATTTAGGTCATTTTCGTCCTCCCAAGGCTTATTCTCGTCCAATATGGGTTTTTAACCAATCTTGTGCATCCAATAAGTGATTTTGTGCCATAATTTGAACATTTAGGTCATTTTCGTCCTCCCAAGACTTATTCTCGTCCAATTAAGGTTTTTAACCAATCTTGTGCATCCAATTAGTACTTTTGTGTCATTGGTTGAACATTTCGGTTATTTTCTTCCTCCGAAGGATTATTCTCGTCCAATTAGGGTTTTTAACCAATTTTGTGCATCCAATAAGTACATTTGTGTCATTGGTTGAACATTTAGGTCATTTCCATCCTCCCAAGGCTTATTCTCCTCCAATTAGGGTTTTTAACCAATCTTGTGTATCCAATAAGTGATTTTGTGTCATTGGTTGAACATTTAGGTCATTTTCGTCCTCCCAAGGCTTATTCTCCTCCAATTAGGGTTTTTAACCAATTTTGTGTAGTCAATAAGTGATTTTGTGTCATTGTTTGAACATTTAGGTTATTTTCGTCCTCCCAAGGCATATTCTCCTCCAATTAGGGTTTTTAACCAATTTTGTGCATCCAATAAGTACATTTGTGTCATTGGTTGAACATTTAGGTCATTTCCATCCTCCCAAGGCTTATTCTCATCCAATTAGGGTTCTTAACCAATCTTGTGCATCCAATATGTGATTTTGTGTCATTAGTTGAACATTTAGGTCATTTTCGTCCTCCCAAGGCTTATTCTCGTCCAATTAGGGATTTTAACCAATCTTGTGCATCCAATAAGTGATTTTGTGTCATTGGTTGAACATTTAGGTCATTTTCGTCCTCCCTAGGCTTATTCTCGTCCAATTAGGGTTTTGTGCATCCAATTAGTACATTTGTGTCATTGTTTGAACATTTAGGTTATTTTCGTCCTCCCAAGGCATATTCTTCTCCAATTAGGGTTTTTAACCAATTTTGTGCATCCAATAAGTACATTTGTGTCATTGGTTGAACATTTAGGTCATTTCCATCATCCCAAGGCTTATTCTCGTCCAATTAGGGTTCTTAACCAATCTTGTGCATCCAATATGTGATTTTGTGTCATTAGTTGAACATTTAGGTCATTTTCGTCCTCCCAAGGCTTATTCTCGTCCAATTAGGGATTTTAACCAATCTTGTGCATCCAATAAGTGATTTTGTGTCATTGGTTGAACATTTAGGTCATTTTCGTCCTCCCTAGGCTTATTCTCGTCCAATTAGGGTTTTGTGCATCCAATTAGTACATTTGTGTCATTGGTTGAACATTTAGGTCATTTTCGTCCTCCCAAGACTTATTCTCGTCCAATTAGGGTTTTTAACCAATTTTGTGCTTCCAATAAGTACATTTGTGTCATTGGTTGAACATTTAGGTCATTTTCGTCCTCCCAAGGCTTATTCTCGTCCAATTAGGGTTTTTAACCAATCTTGTGCATCCAATAAGTGATTTTGTGTCATTGGTTGAACATTTAGGTCATTTTCGTCATCCCAAGGCTTATTCTCGTCCAATTAGGGTTTTTAACCAATCTTGTGCATCCAATAAGTACATTTGTGTCATTGGTTGAACATTTAGGTAATTTTCGTCCTCCCAAGGCATATTCTCGTCCAATTAGGGTTTTTAACCAATCTTGTGCATCCAATAAGTACATTTGTGTCATTGGTTGAACATTTAGGTCATTTTCGTCCTCCCAAGGCTTATTCTCGTCCAATTAGGGTTTTTAACCAATCTTGTGCAACCAATAAGTACATTTGTGTCATTGGTTGAACATTTAGGTCATTTTCGTCCTCCCAAGGCTTATTCTCGTCCAATTAGGGTTTTTAACCAATCTTGTGCATCCAATAAGTGATTTTGTGTCATTGGTTGAACATTTAGGTTATTTTCGTCCTCTCTAGGCTTATTCTCGTCCAATTAGGGTTTTTAACCAATCTTGGGCATCCAATAAGTGATTTTGTGTCATTGGTTGAACATTTAGGTCATTTTCGTCATCCCAAGGCTTATTCTCGTCCAATTAGGGTTTTTAACCAATCTTGTGCATCCAATAAGTACATTTGTGTCATTGGTTGAACATTTAGGTCATTTTCGTCCTCCCAAGGCTTATTCTCGTCCAATTAGGGTTTTTACCCAATCTTGTGCATCCAATAAGTGATTTTGTGTCATTGGTTGAACATTTAGGTCATTTTCGTCCTCCCAAGGCTTATTCTCGTCCAATTAGGGTTTTTAACCAATCTTGTGCATCCAGTAAGTGATTTTGTGTCATTGGTTGAACATTTAGGTCATTTTCGTCCTCCCTAGGCTTATTCTCGTTCAATTAGGGTTTTGAACCAATCTTGTGTATCCAATCAGTGATTTTGTGTCACTGTTTGAACATTTAGGTTATTTTCGTCCTCCCAAGGCATATTCTCCTCCAATTAGGGTTTTTAAACAATTTTTTGCATCCAATAAGTACATTTGTGTCATTGGTTGAACATTTAGGCCATTTCCGTCCTCTCAAGGCTTATTCTCGTCCAATTAGGGTTTTTAACCAATCTTGTGCATCCAATAAGTGATTTTGTGCCATAATTTGAGCATTTAGGTCATTTTCGTCCTCCCAAGGCTTATTCTCGTCCAATTAAGGTTTTTAACCAATCTTGTGCAACCAATTAATACTTTTGTGTCATTGGTTGAACATTTAGGTCATTTTCTTCCTCCCAAGGATTATTCTCGTCCAATTAGGGCTTTTAACCAATCTTGTGCATCCAATAAGTGATTTTGTGTCATTGGTTGAACATTTAGGTCATTATCGTCCTCCCAAGGCTTATTCTCGTTCAATTAGGGTTTTTAACCAATCTTGTGCATCCAATAAGTGATTTTGTGTCATTGTTTGAACATTTAGGTTATTTTCGTCCTCCCAAGGCATATTCTCCTCCAATTAGGGTTTTTAACCAATTTTGCGCATCCAATAAGTACATTTGTGTCATTGGTTGAACATTTAGGTCATTTTCGTCCGCCCAAGGCTTATTCTCGTCCAATTAGGGTTTTTAACCAATCTTGTGCATCCAATAAGTGATTTTGTGTCATTGGTTGAACATTTAGGTCATTTTCGTCCTCCCAAGGCTTATTCTCGTCCAATTAAGATTTTTAACCAATCTTGTGCATCCAATTAGTACTTTTGTGTCATTGGTTGAACATTTAGGTCATTTTCTTCCTCCCAAGGATTATTCTCGTCCAATTAGGGTTTTTAACCAATCTTGTGCATCCAATAAGTACATTTGTGTCATTGGTTGAACATTTAGGTCATTTTCTTCCTCCAAAGGCTTATTCTCGTCCAATATGGGTTTTTAACCAATCTTGTGCATCCAATAAGTGATTTTGTGTCATTGGTTGAACATTTAGGTCATTTTCGTCCTCCCTAGGCATATTCTCCTCCAATTAGGGTTTTTAACCAATTTTGTGCATCCAATAAGTACATTTGTGTCATTGGTTGAACATTTAGGTCATTTTCGTCCTCCCAAGGCTTATTCTCGTCCAATATGGGTTTTTAACCAATCTTGTGCATCCAATAAGTACATTTGTGTCATTGGTTGAACATTTAGGTCATTTTCGTCCTCCCAAGGCTTATTCTCGTCCAATTAGGGTTTTTAACCAATCTTGTGTATCCAATAAGTGATTTTGTGTCATTGGTTGAACATTTAGGTCATTTTCGTCCTCCCTAGGCTTATTCTCGTTCAATTAGGGTTTTGAACCAATCTTGTGTATCCAATAAGTGATTTTGTGTCATTGTTTGAACATTTAAGTTATTTTCGTCCTCCCAAGGCATATTCTCCTCCAATTAGGGTTTTTAACCAATTTTGTGCATCCAATAAGTACATTTGTGTCATTGGTTGAACATTTAGATCATTTTCGTCCTCCCAAGACTTATTCTCGTCCAATTAGGGTTTTTAACCAATCTTGTGCATCCAATAAGTGATTTTGTGTCATTGGTTGAACATTTAGGTCATTTTCGTCCTCCCAAGGCTTATTCTCGTCCAATTAGGGTTTTTAACCAATCTTGTGCATCCAATAAGTACATTTGCGTCATTGCTTTATTATTTAGGTCATTTTCATCCTCCCAAGGCTTATTCTCGTCCAATTAGGGTTTTTAACCAATCTTGTGCATCCAATAAGTACATTTGTGTCATTGGTTGAACATTTAGGTCATTTTCGTCCTCCCAAGACTTATTCTCGTCCAATTAGGGTTTTTAATCAATTTTGTGCATCCAATAAGTACATTTGTGTCATTGGTTGAACATTTAGGTCATTTTCGTCCTCCCAAGGCTTATTCTCGTCCAATTAGGGTTTTTAACCAATCTTGTGCATCCAGTAAGTGATTTTGTGTCATTGGTTGAACATTTAGGTCATTTTCGTCCTCCCTAGGCTTATTCTCGTTCAATTAGGGTTTTGAACCAATCTTGTGTATCCAATAAGTGATTTTGTGTCATTGTTTGAACATTTAAGTTATTTTCGTCCTCCTAAGGCATATTCTCCTCCAATTAGGGTTTTTAACCAATTTTGTGCATCCAATAAGTACATTTGTGTCATTGGTTGAACATTTAGGTCATTTTCGTCCTCCCAAGGCTTATTCTCGTCCAATATGGGTTTTTAACCAATCTTGTGCATCCAATAAGTGATTTTGTGCCATAATTTGAACATTTAGGTCATTTTCGTCCTCCCAAGGCTTATTCTCGTCCAATTAAGGTTTTTAACCAATGTTGTGCATCCAATTAGTACTTTTGTGTCATTGGTTGAACATTTAGGTTATTTTCTTCCTCCGAAGGATTATTCTCGTCCAATTAAGGTTTTTAACCAATCTTGTGCATCCAATAAGTGATTTTGTGTCATTGGTTGAACATTTAGGTGATTATCGTCCTCCCAAGGCTTATTCTCGTCCAATTAGGGTTTTTAACCAATCTTGTGCATCCAATAAGTGATTTTGTGTCATTGTTTGAACATTTAGGTTATTTTCGTCCTCCCAAGGCATATTCTCCTCCAATTAGGGTTTTTAACCAATTTTGTGCATCCAATAAGTACATTTGTGTCATTGGTTGAATATTTAGGTCATTTCCATCCTCCCAAGGCTTATTCTCGTCCAATTAGGGTTCTTAACCAATCTTGTGCATCCAATACGTGATTTTGTGTCATTAGTTGAACATTTAGGTCATTTTCGTCCTCCCAAGGCTTATTCTCGTCCAATTAGGGATTTTAACCAATCTTGTGCATCCAATAAGTGATTTTGTGTCATTGGTTGAACATTTAGGTCATTTTCGTCCTCCCTAGGCTTATTCTCGTCCAATTAGGGTTTTGAACCAATCTTGTGCATCCAATAAGTGATTTTGTGTCATTGGTTGAACATTTAGGTCATTTTCGTCCTCCCAAGGCTTATTCTCGTCCAATTAGGGTTTTTAACCAATCTTGCGCATCCAATAAGTACATTTGTGTCATTGGTTGAAAATTTAGGTCATTTTCGTCCTCCCTAGGCTTATTCTCCTCCAATTTGGGTTTTTAACCAATCTTGTTCATCCAATAAGTGATTTTGTGTCATTGGTTGAACATTTAGGTCATTTTCGTCCTCCCTAGGCTTATTCTCGTCCAATTAGGGTTTTTAACCAATCTTGTGCATCCAATAAGCGATTTTGTGTCATTGGTTGAACATTTAGGTCATTTTCGTCCTCCCTAGGCTTATTCTCGTCCAATTAGGGTTTTGAACCAATCTTGTGCATCCAATAAGTGATTTTGTGTCATTGGTTGAACATTTAGGTCATTTTCGTCATCCCAAGGCTTATTCTCGTCCAATTAGGGTTTTTAACCAATCTTGTGCATCCAATAAGTACATTTGTGTCATTGGTTGAACATTTAGGTCATTTTCGTCCTCCCAAGACTTATTCTTGTCCAATTAGGGTTTTTAACCAATCTTGTGCATCCAATAAGTACATTTGTGTCATTGGTTGAACATTTAGGTCATTTTCGTCCTCCCAAGACTTATTCTCGTCCAATTAGGGTTTTTAACCAATCTTGTGCATCCAATAAGTACATTTGTGTCATTGGTTGAACATTTAGGTCATTTTCGTCCTCACAAGGCTTATTCTAGTCCAATTAGGGTTTTTAACCAATCTTGTGCATTCAATAAGTGATTTTGTGTCATTGGTTGAACATTTAGGTCATTTTCGTCCTCCCAAGGTTTATTCTCGTCCAATTAGGATTTTTAACCAATCTTGTGCATCCAATAAGTTATTTTGTGTCATTGGTTGAACATTTAGGTCATTTTCGTCCTCTCTAGGCTTATTCTCGTCCAATTAGGGTTTTTAACCAATCTTGTGCATTCAATAAGTACATTTGTGTCATTGGTTGAACATTTAGGTCATTTTCGTCCTCCCTAGGCTTATTCTCGTCCAATTAGGGTTTTTAACCAATCTTGTGCATCCAATAAGTACATTTGTGTCATTGGTTGAACATTTAGGTCATTTTCGTCCTCACAAGGCTTATTCCCGTCCAATTAGGGTTTTTAGTCAATCTTGTGCATCCAATAAGTGATTTTGTGTCATTGGTTGAACATTTAGGTCATTTTCGTCCTCCCAAGGCTTATTCTCGTCCAATTAGGGTTTTTAACCAATCTTGTGCATCCAATAAGTGATTTTGTGTCATTGGTTGAACATTTAGGTCATTTTCGTCCTCCCTAAGCATATTCTCCTCCAATTAGGGTTTTTAACCAATTTTGTGCATCCAATAAGTACATTTGTGTCATTGGTTGAACATTTAGGTCATTTTCGTCCTCCCAAGGCTTATTCTCGTCCAATATGGGTTTTTAACCAATCTTGTGCATCCAATAAGTGATTTTGTGCCATAATTTGAACATTTAGGTCATTTTCGTCATCCCAAGGCTTATTCTCGTCCAATTAGGGTTTTTAACCAATCTTGTGCATCCAATAAGTACATTTGTGTCATTGGTTGAACATTTAGGTCATTTTCGTCCTCCCAAGGCTTATTCTCGTCCAATATGGGTTTTTAACCAATCTTGTGCATCCAATAAGTGATTTTGTGTCATTGGTTGAACATTTAGGTCATTTTCGTCCTCCCTAGGCATATTCTCCTCCAATTAGGGTTTTTAACCAATTTTGTGCATCCAATAAGTACATTTGTGTCATTGGTTGAACATTTAGGTCATTTTCGTCCTCCCAAGGCTTATTCTCGTCCAATATGGGTTTTTAACCAATCTTGTGCATCCAATAAGTACATTTGTGTCATTGGTTGAACATTTAGGTCATTTTCGTCCTCCCAAGGCTTATTCTCGTCCAATTAGGGTTTTTAACCAATCTTGTGCATCCAATAAGTGATTTTGTGTCATTGGTTGAATATTTAGGTCATTTTCATCCTCCCAAGACTTATTCTCGACCAAATAGGATTTTTAACCAATATTGTGCATCCAAGAAGTGATTTTGTGTCATTGGTTGAACATTTAGAACATTTTCGTCCTCCCAAGGCTTATTGTAGCCAATTAGGGTTTTTAAACAATCTTGTGCATCCAATAAGTGATTTTGTGTCATTGGTTGAACATTTAGGTCATTTTCATCCTCCAAAGGCTTATACTCGTCCAATTAGGGTTTTTAACCAATCTTGTGCATCCAATAAGTACATTTGTGTCATTGGTTGAACATTTAGGTCATTTTCGTCCTCCCAAGGCTTATTCTCGTCCAATTAGGGTTTTTAACCAATCTTGTGCATCCAATAAGTACATTTGTGTCATTGGTTGAACATTTAGGTCATTTTCGTCCACCCAAGGCATATTCTTGTCCAATTAGGGTTTTTAACCAATCTTGAGCATCCAATAAGTGATTTTGTGTCATTGGTTGAACATTTAGGTCATTTTCGTCCTCCCAAGGCTTATTCTCGTCCAATTAGGGTTTTTAACCAATCTTGTGCATCCAATAAGTACATTTGTGTCATTGGTTGATAATTTAGGTCATTTTCGTCCTCCCAAGACTTATTCTCGTCCAATTAGGGTTTTTAACCAATCTTGTGCATCCAATAAGTGATTTTGTGTCATTGGTTGAACATTTAGGTCATTTTCGTCCTCCCAAGGCTTATTCTCGTCCAATTAGGGTTTTTAACCAATCTTGTGCATCCAGTAAGTACATTTGTGTCATTGGTTGAACATTTAGGTCATTTTCGTCCTCCCAATGATTATTCTCGTCCAATTAGGGTTTTTAACCAATCTTGTGCATCCAATAAGTGATTTTGTGTCATTGGTTGAACATTTAGGTTATTTTCGTCCTCCCAAGGCATATTCTCCTCCAATTAGGGTTTTTAACCAATTTTTTGCATCCAATAAGTACATTTGTGTCATTGGTTGA
>JBBPBP010000340.1:40006-79839 GCA_037974735.1 Cicer chorassanicum
TTTAGGTCATTTTCGTCCTCCCTAGGCTTATTCTCGTCCAATTAGGGTTTTGTGCATCCAATTAGTACATTTGTGTCATTGGTTGAACATTTAGGTCATTTTCGTCCTCCCTAGGCTTATTCTCGTCCAATTAGGGTTTTTAACCAATCTTGTGCATCCAATAAGTGATTTTGTGTCATTGGTTGAACATTTAGGTTATTTTCGTCCTCCCAAGGCATATTCTCCTCCAATTAGGGTTTTTAACCAATTTTTTGCATCCAATAAGTACATTTGTGTCATTGGTTGAACATTTAGGTCATTTTTGTCCTCCCAGGGCTTATTCTCGTCCAATTAGGGTTTTTAACCAATCTTGTGCATCCAATAAGTGATTTTGTGTCATTGGTTGAACATTTAGGTCATTTTCGTCCTCCCAAGGCTTATTCTCGTCCAATTAGGGTTTTTAACCAATCTTGTGCATCCAGTAAGTGATTTTGTGTCATTGGTTGAACATTTAGGTCATTTTCGTCCTCCTTAGGCTTATTCTCGTTCAATTAGGGTTTTGAACCAATCTTGTGTATCCAATAAGTGATTTTGTGTCATTGTTTGAACATTTAGGTTATTTTCGTCCTCCCAAGGCATATTCTCCTCCAATTAAGGTTTTTAACCAATCTTGTGCATCCCATTAGTACTTTTGTGTCATTGGTTGAACATTTAGGTCATTTTCTTCCTCCCAAGGATTATTCTCGTCCAATTAGGGCTTTTAACCAATCTTGTGTATCCAATAAGTGATTTTGTGTCATTGGTTGAACATTTAGGTCATTTTCGTCATCCCAAGGCTTATTCTCGTCCAATTAGGGTTTTTAACCAATCTTGTGCATCCAGTAAGTGATTTTGTGTCATTGGTTGAACATTTAGGTCATTTTCGTCCTCCCTAGGCTTATTCTCGTTCAATTAGGGTTTTGAACCAATCTTGTGCATCCAATAAGTGATTTTGTGTCATTGGTTGAACATTTAGGTCATTTTCGTCATCCCAAGGCTTATTCTCGTCCAATTAGGGTTTTTAACCAATCTTGTGCATCCAATAAGTACATTTGTGTCATTGGTTGAACATTTAGGTCATTTTCGTCCTCAAAAGGCCTATTCTCCTCCAATTAGGGTTTTTAACCAATCTTGTGCATCCAATAAGTGATTTTGTGTCATTGTTTGAACATTTAGGTCATTTTCATCCTCCCAAGGCTTATTCTCGTCCAATTAGGGTTTTTAACCAATCTTGTGCATCCAATAAGTGATTTTGTGTCATTGGTTGAACATTTAGGTCATTTTCGTCATCCCAAGGCTTATTCTCGTCCAATTAGGGTTTTTAACCAATCTTGTGCATCCAATTAGTACATTTGTGTCATTGGTTGAACATTTAGGTCATTTTCGTCCTCCCTAGGCTTATTCTCGTCCAATTAGGGTTTTTAACTAATCTTGTGCATCCAATAAGTGATTTTGTGTCATTGGTTGAACATTTAGGTCATTTTCGTTCTTCCAAGGCTTATTCTCCTCCAATTAGGGTTTTTAACCAATCTTGTGCATCCAATAAGTGATTTTGTGTCATTGGTTGAACATTTAGGTCATTTTCGTCCTCCCAAGGCTTATTCTCGTCCAATTAGGGTTTTTAACCAATCTTGTGCATCCAATAAGTACATTTGCGTCATTGCTTTATTATTTAGGTCATTTTCATCCTCCCAAGGCTTATTCTCGTCCAATTAGGGTTTTTAACCAATCTTGTGCATCCAATAAGTACATTTGTGTCATTGGTTGAACATTTAGGTCATTTTCGTCCTCCCAAGACTTATTCTCGTCCAATTAGGGTTTTTAACCAATCTTGTGCATCCAACAAGTGATTTTGTGTCATTGGTTGAACATTTAGGTCATTTTCGTCCTCCCTAGGCTTATTCTCGTCCAATTAGGGTTTTGTGCATCCAATTAGTACATTTGTGTCATTGGTTGAACATTTAGGTCATTTTCGTCCTCCCTAGGCTTATTCTCGTCTAATTAGGGTTTTAAACTAATCTTGTGCATCCAATAAGTGATTTTGTGTCATTGGTTGAACATTTAGGTCATTTTCGTCCTCCCAAGACTTATTCTCCTCCAATTAGGGTTTTTAACCAATCTTGTTCATCCAATAAGTGATTTTGTGTCATTGGTTGAACATTTAGGTCATTTTCGTCATCCCAAGGCTTATTCTCGTCCAATTAGGGTTTTTAACCAATCTTGTGCATCCAATAAGTACATTTGTGTCATTGGTTGATAATTTAGGTCATTTTCGTCCTCCCAAGACTTATTCTCGTCCAATTAGGGTTTTTAACCAATCTTGTGCATCCAATAAGTGATTTTGTGTCATTGGTTGAACATTTAGGTCATTTTCGTCCTCCCAAGGCTTATTCTCGTCCAATTAGGGTTTTTAACCAATCTTGTGCATCCAGTAAGTGATTTTGTGTCATTGGTTGAACATTTAGGTCATTTTCATCCTCCCTAGGCTTATTCTCGTTCAATTAGGGTTTTGAACCAATCTTGTGTATCCAATAAGTGATTTTGTGTCACTGTTTGAACATTTAGGTTATTTTCGTCCTCCCAAGGCATATTCTCCTCCAATTAGGGTTTTTAACCAATTTTTTGCATCCAATAAGTACATTTGTGTCATTGGTTGAACATTTAGGTCATTTCCGTCCTCCAAAGGCTTATTCTCGTCCAATTAGGGTTTTTAACCAATCTTGTGCATCCAATAAGTGATTTTGTGCCATAATTTGAACATTTAGGTCATTTTCGTCCTCCCAAGGCTTATTCTCGTCCAATTAAGGTTTTTAACCAATCTTGTGCATCCAATAAGTGATTTTGTGTCATTGGTTGAACATTTAGGTCATTTTCGTCATCCCAAGGCTTATTCTCGTCCAATTAGGGTTTTTTACCAATCTTGTGCATCCAATAAGTACATTTGTGTCATTGGTTGAACATTTAGGTCATTTTCGTTCTCCCAAGACTTATTCTCGTCCAATTAGGGTTTTTAACCAATCTTGTGCATCCAATAAGTGATTTTGTGTCATTGGTTGAACATTTAGGTCATTTTCGTCCTCCCAAGGCTTATTCTCGTCCAATTATTGGTTTTTAACCAATCTTATGCATCCAATAAGTGATTTTGTGTCACTGGTTGAACATTTAGGACATTTTCGTCCTCCCAAGGCTAATTCTCGTCCAATTAGGGTTTTTAACCAATCTTGTGCATCCAATAAGTGATTTTGTGTCATTGTTTGAACATTTAGGTCATTTTCGTCCTGCCAAGGCTTATTCTCGTCCAATTAGGGTTTTTAAGCAATATTGTGCATCCAATAAGTACATTTGTGTCATTGGTTGAACATTTAGGTCATTTTCGTCCTCCCAAGACTTATTCTTGTCCAATTAGGGTTTTTAACCAATCTTGTGCATCCAATAAGTGATTTTGTGTCATTGGTTGAACATTAAGGTCATTTTTGTCCTCCCAGGGCTTATTCTCGTCCAATTAGGGTTTTTAACCAATCTTGTGCATCCAATAAGTGTATTTGTGTCATTGGTTGAACATTTAGGTCATTTTCGTCCTCCCAAGGCTTATTCTCGTCCAATTAGGGTTTTTAACCAATCTTGTGCATCCAATAAGTGATTTTGTGTCATTGGTTGAACATTTAGGTCATTTTCGTCCTCCCAAGGCTTATTCTCGTCCAATGAGGGTTTTTAACAAATCTTGTGCATCCAATAAGTGATTTAGTGTCATTGGTTGAACATTTAGGTCATTTTCTTCCTCCCAAGGCTTATTCTCGTCCAATTAGGGTTTTTAACCAATCTTGGGCATCCAATAAGTGATTTGTGTCATTGGTTGAACATTTAGGTCATATTCGTCCTCCTAAGGCGTATTCTCGGCCAATTAGGGTTTGTAACCAATCTTGTGCATCCAATAAGTGATTTTGTGTCATTGGTTGAACATTTAGGTCATTTTCGTCCTCCCAAGGCTTATTCTCGTCCAATTAGGGTTTTTAACCAATCTTGTGCATCCAATAAGTGATTTTGTGTCATTGGTTGAACATTTAGGTCAGTTTCGTTCTCCCAAGGCTTATTCTTGTCCAATTAGGGTTTTTAACCAATCTTGTGCATCCAATAAGTGATTTTGTGTCATTGGTTGAACATTTAGGTCATTTTCGTCCTCCCAAGGCTTATTCTCGTCCAATTAGGGTTTTTAACCAATCTTGTGCATCCAATAAGTACATTTGTGTCATTGGTTTTACATTTAGGTCATTTTCGTCCTCCCAAGACTTATTCTCGTCCAATTAGGGTTTTTAACCAATCTTGTGCATCCAATAAGTGATTTTGTGTCATTGGTTGAACATTTAGGTCATTTTCGTCCTCCCAAGGCTTATTCTCGTCCAATTAGGGTTTTTAACCAATCTTGTGCATCCAATAAGTACATTTGTGTCATTGGTTCAACATTTAGGTCACTTTCGTCCTCCCAAGGCTTATTCTCGTCCAATTAGGGTTTTTAACCAATCTTGTGCATCCAATAAGTGATTTTGTGTCATTGGTTGAACATTTAGGTCATTTTTGTCCTCCCTAGGCTTATTCTCGTCCAATTAGGGTTTTTAACCAATCTTGTGCATCCAATAAGTACATTTGTGTCATTGGTGTAACATTTAGGTCATTTTCGTCCTCCCAAGGCTTATTTTCGTCCAATTATGGTTTTTAACCAATCTTGTGGATCCAATAAGTACATTTGTGTCATTGGTTGAACATTTAGGTCATTTATGTCCTCCAAAAGCTTATTCTCGTCCAATTAGGGTTTTTAACCAATCTTGTGCATCCAATAAGTGATTTTGTGTCATTGGTTGAACATTTAGGTCATTTTCGTCCTCCCAAGACTTATTCTCGTCCAATTAGGGTTTTTATCTAATCTTGTGCATCCAATAAGTGATTTTGTGTCATTGGTTGAACATTTAGGTCATTTTCGTCCTCCCAAGGCTTATTCTCGTCCAATTAGGGTTTTTAACCAATCTTGTGCATCCAATAAGTGATTTTGTGTCATTGGTTGAACATTTAGGTCATTTTCGTCCTCCCTAGGCTTATTCTCGTCCAATTAGGGTTTTTAAACAATCTTGTGCATCCAATAAGCGATTTTGTGTCATTGGTTGAACATTTAGGTCATTTTCGTCCTCCCTAGGCTTATTCTCGTCCAATTAGGGTTTTTAACCAATCTTGTGCATCCAATAAGTGATTTTGTGTCATTGGTTGAACATTAAGGTCATTTTCGTCCTCCCAAGACTTATTCTCGTCCAATTAGGGTTTTTAACCAATCTTGTGCATCCAATAAGTGATTTTGTGTCATTGGTTGAACATTTAGGTCATTTTCGTCCTCCCAAGGCTTATTCTCGTCCAATTAGGGTTTTTAACCAATCTTGTGCATCCAATAAGTGATTTTGTGTCATTGGTTGAACATTTAGGTCATTTTCGTCCTCCCAAGGCTAATTCTCGTCAATTAGGGTTTTTAACCAATCTTGTGCATCCAATAAGTACATTTGTGTCATTGGTTGAACATTTAGGTCATTTTCGTCATCCCAAGGCTTATTCTCGTCCAATTAGGGTTTTTAACCAATCTTGTGCATCCAATTAGTACTTTTGTGTCATTGGTTGAACATTTAGGTCATTTTCGTCCTCCAAAGGCTTATTCTCGTCCAATATGGGTTTTTAACCAATCTTGTGCATCCAATAAGTGATTTTGTGTCATTGGTTGAACATTTAGGTCATTTTCGTCCTCCCTAGGCATATTCTCCTCCAATTAGGGTTTTTAACCAATTTTGTGCATCCAATAAGTACATTTGTGTCATTGGTTGAACATTTAGGTCATTTTCGTCCTCCCAAGGCTTATTCTCGTCCAATATGGGTTTTTAACCAATCTTGTGCATCCAATAAGTACATTTGTGTCATTGGTTGAACATTTAGGTCATTTTCGTCCTCCCAAGGCTTATTCTCGTCCAATTAGGGTTTTTAACCAATCTTGTGCATCCAATAAGTGATTTTGTGTCATTGGTTGAACATTTAGGTCAATTTCGTCCTCCCAATACTTATTCTCGTCCAATTAGGGTTTTTTAACAATCTTGTGCATCCAATAAGTACATTTGTGTCATTAGTTGAACATTTAGGTCATTTATGACCTCCAAAAGCTTATTCTCGTCCAATTAGGGTTTTTAACCAATCTTGTGCATCCAATAAGTGATTTTGTGTCATTGGTTGAACATTTAGGTCATTTTCGTCCTCCCTAGGCTTATTCTCGTCCAATTAGGGTTTTTAACCAATCTTGTGCATCCAATAAGTGATTTTGTGTCATTGGTTGAACATTTAGGTCATTTTCGTCCTCCCAAGGCTTATTCTCGTCCAATTAGGGTTTTTAACCAATCTTGTGCATCCAATAATTTATTTTGTGTCATTGGTTGAACATTTAGGTCATTTTCGTCCTCCCAAGGATTATTCTCGTCCAATTAGGGTTTTTAACAAATCTTGTGCATCAAATAAGTGATTTTGTGTCATTGGTTGAACATTTAGGTCATGTTCGTCCTCCCTAGGCTTATTCTCGTCCAATTAGGGTTTTTAACCAATCTTGTGCATCCACTAAGTGATTTTGTGTCATTGGTTGAACATTTAGGTCATTTTCGTCCTCCCTAGGCTTATTCTCGTCCAATTAGGGTTTTTAACCAATCTTGTGCATCCAATAAGTGATTTTGTGCCATTGGTTGAACATTTAGGTCATTTTCGTCCTCCCTAGGCTTATTCTCGTCCAATTAGGGTTTTTAACCAATCTTGTGCATCTAATAAGTGATTTTGTGTCATTGGTTGAACATTTAGGTTATTTTCGTCCTCCCTAGTCTTATTCACGTCCAATTAGGGTTTTTAACCAATCTTATGCATCCAATAAGTACATTTGTGTCATTGGTTGAACATTTAGGTCATTTTCGTCCTCCCTAGGCTTATTCTCGTGCAATAAGGGTTTTTCATCAATCTTGTGCATTCAATAAGTGATTTTGTGTCATTGGTTGAACATTTAGGTCATTTTCGTCCTCCCAAGGCTTATTCTCGTCCAATTAGGGTTTTTAACCAATCTTGTGCATCCAATAAGTGATTTTGTGTCATTGGTTGAACATTTAGGTCATTTTCGTCCTCCGTAGGCTTATTCTCGTCCAATTAGGGTTTTGTGCATCCAATAAGTACATTTGTGTCATTATTTAAACATTTAGGTTATTTTCGTCCTCCCAAGGCTTATTCTCGTCCAATTAGGGTTTTTAACCAATGTTGTGCATCCAATAAGTACATTTGTGTCATTGGTTGAACATTTAGGTCATTTTCGTCCTCCCAAGGCTTATTCTCGTCCAATTAGGGTTTTTAACCAATCTTGTGCATCCAGTAAGTGATTTTGTGTCATTGGTTGAACATTTAGGTCATTTTCGTCCTCCCTAGGCTTATTCTCGTTCAATTAGGGTTTTGAACCAATCTTGTGTATCCAATAAGTGATTTTGTGTCACTGTTTGAACATTTAGGTTATTTTCGTCCTCCCAAGGCATATTCTCCTCCAATTAGGGTTTTTAACCAATTTTTTGCATCCAATAAGTACATTTGTGTCATTGGTTGAACATTTAGGTCATTTCCGTCCTCCAAAGGCTTATTCTCGTCCAATTAGGGTTTTTAACCAATCTTGTGCATCCAATAAGTGATTTTGTGTCATTGGTTGAACATTTAGGTCATTTTCGTCCTCCCAAGGCTTATTCTCGTCCAATTAGGGTTTTTAACCAATCTTGTGCATCCAATAAGTGATTTTGTGTCATTGGTTGAACATTTAGGTCATTTTCGTACTCCCAAGGCTTAGCCTCGTCATATTAGGGATTTTAACCAATCTTGTGCATACAATAAGTGATTTTGTGTCATTGGTTGAACATTTAGGTCATTTTCGTCCTTCCTAGGCTTATTCTCGTCCAATTAGGGTTTTTAACCAATCTTGTGCATCCAATAAGTACATTTGTGTCATTGGTTTAACATTTAGGTCATTTTCGTCCTCCTAAGGCTTATTCTCGTCCAATTAGGGTTTTTAACCAATCTTGTGCATCCAATAAGTGATTTTGTGTCATTGGTTGAACATTTAGGTCATTTTCGTCCTCCCAAGGCTTATTCTCGTCCAATTAGGGTTTTTAACCAATCTTGTGCATCCAATAAGAACATTTGTGTCATTGGTTGAACATTTAGGTCATTTATGTCCTCCAAAGGCATATTCTCGTCCAATTAGGGTTTTTAACCAATCTTGTGCATCCAATAAGTGATTTTGTGTCATTGGTTGAACATTTAGGTCATTTTCGTCTTCCCAAGGCTTATTCTCGTCCAATTAGGGTTTTTAACCAATCTTGTGCATCCAATAATTTATTTTGTGTCATTGGTTAAACATTTAGGTCATTTTCGTCCTCCCTAGGCTTATTCTCGTCCAATTAGGGTTTTTAACCAATCTTGTGCATCCAATAAGTACAATTGTGTCATTGGTTGAACATTTAGGTCATTTTCGTCCTCCCAAGGATTATTCTCGTCCAATTAGGGTTTTTAACCAATCTTGTGCATCAAATAAGTGATTTTGTGTCATTGGTTGAACATTTAGGTCATTTTTTTCATCCCTAGGCTTATTCTCGTCCAATTAGGGTTTTTAACCAATCTTGTGCATCCAATAAGTGATTTTGTGTCATTGGTTGAACATTTAGGTCATTTTCGTCCTCCCTAGGCTTATTCTCGTCCAATTAGGGTTTTTAACCAATCTTGTGCATCCAATAAGTACATTTGTGTCATTGGGTTAACATTTAGGTCATTTTCGTCCTCCCAAGGCTTATTCTTGTCCAATTAGGGTTTTTAACCAATCTTGTGCATCCAATAAGTGATTTTGTGTCATTGGTTGAACATTTAGGTCATTTTCGTCCTCCCAAGGCTTATTCTCGTCCAATTAGGGTTTTTAACCAATCTTGTGCATCCAATAAGTGATTTTGTGTCATTGGTTGAACATTTCGAACATTTTCGTCCTCCAAAGGCTTATTCTCGTCCAATTAGGGTTTTTAACCAATCTTGTGCATCCAATAAGTGATTTTGTGTCATTGGTTGAACATTTAGGTCATTTTCGTCCTCCCAAGGCTTATTCTCGTCCAATTAGGGTTTTTAACCAATCTTGTGCATCCAATAAGTGATTTTGTGTCATTGGTTGAACATTTAGGTCATTTTCGTCCTGCCAAGGCTTATTCACGTCCAATTAGGGTTTTTAACCAATCTTGTGCATCCAATAAGTACATTTGTGTCATTGATTGAACATTTAGGTCATTTTCGTCCTCCCTAGGCTTATTCTCGTCCAAAAAGGGTTTTTAACCAATCTTGTGCATCCAATAAGTGATTTTGTGTCATTGGTTGAACATTTAGGTCATTTTCGTCCTCCCAAGGCTTATTCTCGTCCAATTAGGGTTTTTAACCAATCTTGTGCATCCAATAAGTGATTTTGTGTCATTGGTTGAACATTTAGGTCATTTTCGTTTTCCCTAGGCTTATTCTCGTCCAATTAGGGTTTTTAACCAATCTTGTGCATCCAATAAGTGATTTTGTGTCATTGGTTGAACATTTAGGTCATTTTCGTCCTCCCAAGGCTTATTCTCGTCCAATTAGGGTTTTTAACCAATCTTGTGCATCCAATAAGTGATTTTGTGTCATTGGTTGAACATTTAGGTCATTTTCGTCCTCCCAAGGCTTATTCTCGTTCAATTAGGGTTTTTAACCAATCTTGTTCATCCAATAATTGATTTTGTGTCATTGGTTGAACATTTAGGTCATTTTCGTCGTCCCTAGGCTTATTCTGGTCCAATTAGGGTTTTTAACCAATCTTGTGCATCCAATAAGTGATTTTGGGTCATTGGTTGAACATTTAGGTCAATTTCGTCCTCCCTAGGCTTATTCTCGTCCAATTAGGGTTTTTAACCAATCTTGTGCATCCAATAAGTGATTTTGTGTCATTGGTTGAACATTTAGGTCATTTTCGTCCTCCCAAGGCTTATTCTCGTCCAATTAGGGTTTTTAACCAATCTTGTGCATCCAATAAGTGATTTTGTGTCATTGGTTGAACATTTAGGTTATTTTCGTCCTCCCAAGGCTTATTCTCGTCCAATTAGGGTTTTTTATTAATCTTGTGCATCCAATAAGTACATTTATGTCATTGGTTGAACAATTAGGTCATTTTAGTCCTCCCAATGCCTATTCTTGTCCAATTAGGGTTTTTAACCAATCTTGTGCATCCAATAAGTGATTTTGTGTCATTGGTTGAAAATTTAGGTCATTTTCGTCCTCCCAAGGCTTATTCTCGTCCAATTAGGGTTTTTAACCAATCTTGTGCATCCAATAAGTACATTTGTGTCATTGGTTGAACATTTAGGTCATTTTCGTCCTCCCAAGACTTATTCTCGTCCAATTAGGGTTTTTAACCAATCTTGTGCATCCAATAAGTACATTTGTGTCAATTGTTGAACATTTAGGTCATTTTTCGTCCTCCCAAGGCTTATTCTCGTCCAATTAGGGTTTTTAACCAATCTTGTGCATCCAATAAGTGAGTTTGTGTTGTTGGTTGAACATTTAGGTCATTTTCGTCCTCCCAATGCTTATTCTCGTCCAATTTGGGTTTTTAACCAATCTTGTGCATCCAATAAGTACATTTGTGTCATTGGTTGAACATTTAGGTCATTTTCGTCCTCCCAAGGCTTATTCTTGTCCAATTAGGGTTTTTAACCAATCTTGTGCATCCAATAAGTACATTTGTGTCATTGGTTGCACATTTAGGTCATTTTCGCCCTCCCAAGGCTTATTCTCGTCCAATTAAGGTTTTTAACCAATCTTGTGCATCCAATAAGTGATTTTGTGTCATTGGTTGAACATTTAGGTCATTTTCGTCCTCCCAAGGCTTATTCTCGTCCAATTAGGGTTTTTAACCAATCTTGTGCATCCAATAAGTACATTTGTGTCATTGGTTGAACATTTAGGTCATTTTCGTCCTTCCAAGGCTTATTCTCGTCCAATTAGGGTTTTTGACCAATCTTGTGCATCCAATAAGTGATTTTGTGTCATTGGTAGAACATTTAGGTCATTTTCGTCCTCCCTAGGCTTATTCTCGTCCAATTAGGGTTTTTAACCAATCTTGTGCATCCAATAAGTACATTTGTGTCATTGGTTGAACATTTATGTCATTTTCGTCCTCCTTAGGCTTATTCTCGTCCAATTAGGGTTTTTAACCAATCTTGTGCATCTAATAAGTGATTTTGTGTCCTTGGTTGAACATTTAGGTCATTTTCGTCCTCCCTGTCCAATTAGGGTTTTTAACCAATCTTGTGCATCCAATAAGTGATTTTGTGTCATTGGTTGAACATTTAGGTCATTTTCGTCCTCCCAAGGCTTATTCTCGTCCAATTAGGGTTTTTAACCAATCTTGTGCATCCAATAAGTGATTTTGTGTCATTGGTTGAACATTTTGGTCATTTTCGTCCTCCCTAGGCTTATTCTCGTCCAATTAGGGTTTTTAACCAATCTTGTGCATCCAATAACTACATTTGTGTCATTGGTTGAACATTTAGGTCATTTTCATCCTCCCTAGGCTTATTCTCGTCCAATTAGGGTTTTTAAACAATCTTGTGTATCCAATAAGTGATTTTGTGCCATTGGTTGAACATTTAGGTGATTTTCGTCCCCCCAATGCTTATTCTCGTCCAATTAGGGTTTTTAACCAATCTTGTGCATCCAATAAGTACATTTGTGTCATTGGTTGAACATTTAGGTCATTTATGTCCTCCAAAAGCTTATTCTCGTCCAATTAGGGTTTTTAACCAATCTTGTGCATCCAATAAGTGATTTTGTGTCATTGGTTGAACATTTAGGTCATTTTCGTCCTCCCAAGACTTATTCTCGTCCAATTAGGGTTTTTATCTAATCTTGTGCATCCAATAAGTGATTTTGTGTCATTGGTTGAACATTTAGGTCATTTTCGTCCTCCCAAGGCTTATTCTCGTCCAATTAGGGTTTTTAACCAATCTTGTGCATCCAATAAGTGATTTTGTGTCATTGGTTGAACATTTAGGTCATTTTCGTCCTCCCTAGGCTTATTCTCGTCCAATTAGGGTTTTTAAACAATCTTGTGCATCCAATAAGCGATTTTGTGTCATTGGTTGAACATTTAGGTCATTTTCGTCCTCCCTAGGCTTATTCTCGTCCAATTAGGGTTTTTAACCAATCTTGTGCATCCAATAAGTGATTTTGTGTCATTGGTTGAACATTAAGGTCATTTTCGTCCTCCCAAGACTTATTCTCGTCCAATTAGGGTTTTTAACCAATCTTGTGCATCCAATAAGTGATTTTGTGTCATTGGTTGAACATTTAGGTCATTTTCGTCCTCCCAAGGCTTATTCTCGTCCAATTAGGGTTTTTAACCAATCTTGTGCATCCAATAAGTGATTTTGTGTCATTGGTTGAACATTTAGGTCATTTTCGTCCTCCCAAGGCTTATTCTCGTCCAATTAGGGTTTTTAACCAATCATGTGCATCCAATAAGTACATTTGTGACATTGGTTGAACATTTAGGTCATTTTCGTCCTCCCAAGGCTTATTCTCGTCCAATTAGGGTTTTTAACCAATCTTGTGCATCCAATAAGTACATTTGTGTCATTGGTTGAACATTTAGGTCATTTTCGTCCTCCCAAGGCTTATTCATGTACAATTAGGGGTTTTAAGCAATCTTGTGCATCCAATAAGTGATTTTGTGTCATTGGTTCACCATTTAGGTCATTTTCGTCCTCCCAAGGCTTATTCTCGTCCAATTAGGGTTTTTAACCAATCTTGTGCATCCAATAAGTGATTTTGTGTCATTGTTTGAACATTTAGGTCATTTTCGTCCTCCCAAGGCTTATTCTCGTCCAATTAAGGTTTTTAACCAATCTTGTGCATCCAATAAGTGATTTTGTGTCATTGGTTGAACATTTAGGTCATTTTCGTCATCCCAAGGCTTATTCTCGTCCAATTAGGGTTTTTAACCAATCTTGTGCATCCAATAAGTACATTTGTGTCATTGGTTGAACATTTAGGTCATTTTCGTTCTCCCAAGACTTATTCTCCTCCAATTAGGGTTTTTAACCAATCTTGTGCATCCAATAAGTGATTTTGTGTCATTGTTTGAACATTTCGGTCATTTTCGTCCTCCCTAGGCTTATTCTCGTCCAATTAGGGTTTTTAACCAATCTTGTGCATCCAATAAGTGATTTTGTGTCATTGGTTGAACATTTAGGTCATTTTTGTCCTCCCAGGGCTTATTCTCATCCAATTAGGGTTTTTAACCAATCTTGTGCATCCAATAAGTGATTTTGTGTCATTGGTTGAACATTTAGGTCATTTTCGTCCTCCCAAGGCTTATTCTCGTCCAATTAGGGTTTTTAACCAATCTTGTGCATCGAATACGTGATTTTGTGTCATTTTTTGAACATTTAGGTCATTTTCGTCCTCCCAAGGCTTATTCTCGTCCAATTAGGGTTTTTAACCAATCTTGTGCATCCAATAAGTACATTTGTGTCATTGGTTGAACATTTAGGTCATTTTCGTCCTCCCAAGACTTATTCTCGTCCAATTAGGGTTTTTAACCAATCTTGTGCATCCAATAAGTGATTTTGTGTCACTGGTTGAACATTTAGGTCATTTTCGTCCTCCCAAGGCTTATTCTCGTCCAATTAGGGTTTTTAACCAATCTTGTGCATCCAATAAGTGATTTTGTGTCGTTGGTTGAACATTTAGGTCATTTTCGTCCTCCCAAGGCATATTCTCGTCCAATTAGGGTTTTTAACCAATCTTGTGCATCCAATAAGTACATTTGTGTCATTGGTTGAACATTTAGGTCATTTTCGTCCTCCCAAGACTTATTCTCGTCCAATTAGGGTTTTTAACCAATCTTGTGCATCCAATAAGTAATTTTGTGTCATTGGTTGAACATTTAGGTCATTTTCGTCATCCCAAGGCTTATTCTCGTCCAATTAGGGTTTTTAACCAATCTTGTGCATCCAATAAGTACTTTTGTGTCATTGGTTGAACATTTAGGTCATTTTCGTCCTCCCAAGACTTATTCTCGTCCAATTAGGGTTTTTAACCAATCTTGTGCATCCAATAAGTGATTTTGTGTCATTGGTTGAACATTTAGGTCATTTTGGTCCTCCCAAGGCTTATTCTCGTCCAATTAGGGTTTTCAACCAATCTTGTGCATCCAATAAGTGATTTTGTGTCATTGGTTGAACATTTAGGTCATTTTCGTCCTCCCAAGGCTTATTCTCCTCCAATTAGGGTTTTTTACCAATCTTGTGCATCCAATAAGTGGTTTTGTGTCATTGGTTGAACATTTAGGTCATTTTCGTCATCCCAAGGCTTATTCTCGTCCAATTAGGGTTTTTAACCAATCTTGTGCATCCAATAAGTACATTTGTGTCATTGGTTGAACATTTAGGTCATTTTCGTCCTCCCAAGACTTATTCTCGTCCAATTAGGGTTTTTAACCAATCTTGTGCATCCAACAAGTGATTTTGTGTCATTGGTTGAACATTTAGGTCATTTTCGTCCTCCCTAGGCTTATTCTCGTCCAATTAGGGTTTTGTGCATCCAATTAGTACATTTGTGTCATTGGTTGAACATTTAGGTCATTTTCGTCCTCCCTAGGCTTATTCTCGTCCAATTAGGGTTTTAAACTAATCTTGTGCATCCAATAAGTGATTTTGTGTCATTGGTTGAACATTTAGGTCATTTTCGTCCTCCCAAGGCTAATTCTCGTCCAATTAGGGTTTTTAACCAATCTTGTGCATCCAATAAGTACATTTGTGTCATTGGTTGAACATTTAGGTCATTTTCGTCATCCCAAGGCTTATTCTCGTCCAATTAGGGTTTTTAACCAATCTTGTGCATCCAATAAGTGATTTTGTGTCATTGGTTGAACATTTAGGTCATTTTCGTCCTCCCTAGGCTTATTCTCGTCCAATTAGGGTTTTTAACCAATCTCGTGCATCCAATAAGTACATTTGTGTCTTTGGTTGAACATTTAGGTCATTTTCGTCCTCCCAATGCTTATTCTCGTCCAATTAGGGTTTTTAACCAATCTTGTGCATCCAATAAGTGATTTTGTGTCATTGGTTGAACATTTAGGTCATTTTCGTCCTCCCACGGCTTATTCTCGTCCAATTAGGGTTTTTAACCAATCTTGTGCATCCAATAAGTGATTTTGTGTCATTGGTTGAAAATTTAGGTCATTTTCGTCCTCCCAAGGCTTATTCTCGTCCAATTAGGGTTTTTAACCAATCTTGTGCATCCAATAAGTACATTTGTGTCATTGGTTGAACATTTAGGTCATTTTCGTCCTCCCAAGACTTATTCTCGTCCAATTAGGGTTTTTAACCAATCTTGTGCATCCAATAAGTACATTTGTTTCATTGGTTGAACATTTAGGTCATTTTCGTCCTCCCAATGCTTATTCTCGTCCAATTAGGGTTTTTAACCAATCTTGTGCATCGAATAAGTGATTTTGTGTCGTTGTTGAACATTTAGGTCATTTTCCTCCTCCCAAGGCTTATTGTCGTCCAATTAGGGTTTTTAACCAATCTTGTGCATCCAATAAGTGATTTTGTGTCATTGGTTGAACATTTAGGTCATTTTCGTCCTCCCAAGGCTTATTCTCGTCCAATTAGGGTTTTTAACCAATCTTGTGCATCCAATAAGTGTTTTTGTGTCATTGGTTGAACATTTAGGTCATTTTCGTCATCCCAAGGCTTATTCTCGTCCAATTAGGGTTTTTAACCAATCTTGTGCATCCAATAAGTACATTTGTGTCATTGGTTGAACATTTAGGTCATTTTCGTCCTCCCAAGGCTTATTCTCGTCCAATTAGGGTTTTTAACCAATCTTGTGCATCCAATAAGTTCATTTGTGTCATTGGTTGAACATTTTGGTCATTTTCGTCCTCCCAAGGCTTATTCTCGTCCAATTAGGGTTTTGAACCAATCTTGTGCATCCAATAAGTGATTTTGTGTCATTGTTTGAACATTTAGGTTATTTTCGTACTCCCAAGGCTTATTCTCGTCCAATTAGGGTTTTTAACCAATCTTGTGCATCCAATAAGTACATTTGTGTCATTGGTTGAACATTTAGGTCATTTTCGTCCTCCCAAGACTTATTCTCGTCCAATTAGGGTTTTTAACCAATCTTGTGCATCCAATAAGTGATTTTGTGTCATTGGTTGAACATTTAGGTCATTTTCGTCCTCTCAAGGCTTATTCTCGTCCAATTAGGGTTTTTAACCAATCTTGTGCATCCAGTAAGTGATTTTGTGTCATTGGTTGAACATTTAGGTCATTTTCGTCCTCCCTAGGCTTATTCTCGTTCAATTAGGGTTTTGAACCAATCTTGTGTATCCAATAAGTGATTTTGTGTCATTGTTTGAACATTTAGGTTATTTTCGTCCTCCCAAGGCATATTCTCCTCCAATTAGGGTTTTTAACCAATTTTGTGCATCCAATAAGTACATTTGTATCATTGGTTGAACATTTAGGTCATTTCCATCCTCCCAAGGCTTATTCTTGTCCAATTAGGGTTCTTAACCAATCTTGTGCATCCAATACGTGATTTTGTGTCATTAGTTGAACATTTAGGTCATTTTCGTCCTCCCAAGGCTTATTCTCGTCCAATTAGGGATTTTAACCAATCTTGTGCATCCAATAAGTTATTTTGTGTCATTGGTTGAACATTTAGGTCATTTGCGTCCTCCCTAGGCTTATTCTCGTCCAATTAGGGTTTTGTGCATCCAATTAGTACATTTGTGTCATTGGTTGAACATTTAGGTCATTTTCGTCCTCCCTAGGCTTATTCTCGTCCAATTAGGGTTTTAAACTAATCTTGTGCATCCAATAAGTGATTTTGTGTCATTGGTTGAACATTTAGGTCATTTTCGTCCTCCCAAGGCTTATTCTCGTCCAATTAGGGTTTTTAACCAATCTTGTGCATCCAGTAAGTGATTTTGTGTCATTGGTTGAACATTTAGGTCATTTTCGTCCTCCTTAGGCTTATTCTCGTTCAATTAGGGTTTTGAACCAATCTTGTGTATCCAATAAGTGATTTTGTGTCATTGTTTGAACATTTAGGTTATTTTCGTCCTCCCAAGGCATATTCTCCTGCAATAAGGTTTTTAACCAATCTTGTGCATCCAATTAGTACTTTTGTGTCATTGGTTGAACATTTAGGTCATTTTCTTCCTCCCAAGGATTATTCTCGTCCAATTAGGGCTTTTAACCAATCTTGTGCATCCAATAAGTGATTTTGTGTCATTGGTTCAACATTTAGGTCATTATCGTCCTCCGAAGGCTTATTCTCGTCCAATTAGGGTTTTTAACCAATCTTGTGCATCCAATAAGTGATTTTGTGTCATTGGTTGAACATTTAGGTCATTTTCGTCATCCCAAGGCTTATTCTCGTCCAATTAGGGTTTTTAACCAATCTTGTGCATCCAATAAGTACATTTGTGTCATTGGTTGAACATTTAGGTCATTTTCGTCCTCCCAAGACTTATTCTTGTCCAATTAGGGTTTTTAACCAATCTTGTGCATCCAATAAGTGATTTTGTGTCATTGGTTGAACATTTAGGTCATTTTTGTCCTCCCAGGGCTTATTCTCGTCCAATTAGGGTTTTTAACCAATCTTGTGCATCCAATAAGTGATTTTGTGTCATTGGTTGAACATTTAGGTCATTTTCGTCCTCCCAAGGCATATTCTCCTCCAATTAGGGTTCTTAACCAATCTTGTGCATCCAATACGTGATTTTGTGTCATTAGTTGAACATTTAGGTCATTTTCGTCCTCCCAAGGCTTATTCTCGTCCAATTAGGGTTTTGTGCATCCAATTAGTACATTTGTGTCATTGGTTGAACATTTAGGTCATTTTCGTCCTCCCTAGGCTTATTCTCGTTCAATTAGGGTTTTGAACCAATCTTGTGTATTCAATAAGTGATTTTGTGTCATTGTTTGAACATTTAGGTTATTTTCGTCCTCCCAAGGCATATTCTCCTCCAATTAGGGTTTTTAACCAATTTTGTGCATCCAATAAGTACATTTGTGTCATTGGTTGAACATTTAGGTCATTTCCATCCTCCCAAGGCTTATTCTCGTCCAATTAGGGTTCTTAACCAATCTTGTGCATCCAATACGTGATTTTTTGTCATTAGTTGAACATTTAGGTCATTTTCGTCCTCCCAAGGCTTATTCTCGTCCAATTAGGGATTTTAACCAATCTTGTGCATCCAATAAGTTATTTTGTGTCATTGGTTGAACATTTAGGTCATTTGCGTCCTCCCTAGGCTTATTCTCGTCCAATTAGGGTTTTGTGCATCCAATTAGTACATTTGTGTCATTGGTTGAACATTTAGGTCATTTTCGTCCTCCCTAGGCTTATTCTCGTCCAATTAGGGTTTTAAACTAATCTTGTGCATCCAATAAGTGATTTTGTGTCATTGGTTGAACATTTAGGTCATTTTCGTCCTCCCAAGGCTTATTCTCCTCCAATTAGGGTTTTTAACCAATCTTGTGCATCCAATAAGTGATTTTGTGTCATTGGTTGAACATTTAGGTCATTTTCGTCATCCCAAGGCTTATTCTCGTCCAATTGGGGTTTTTAACCAATCTTGTGCATCCAATAAGTACATTTGTGTCATTGGTTGATAATTTAGGTCATTTTCGTCCTCCCAAGACTTATTCTCGTCCAATTAGGGTTTTTAACCAATCTTGTGCATCCAATAAGTGATTTTGTGTCATTGGTTGAACATTTAGGTCATTTTCGTCCTCCCAAGGCTTATTCTCGTCCAATTAGGATTTTTAACCAATCTTGTGCATCCAGTAAGTGATTTTGTGTCATTGGTTGAACATTTAGGTCATTTTCGTCCTCCCTAGGCTTATTCTCGTTCAATTAGGGTTTTGAACCAATCTTGTGTATCCAATAAGTGATTTTGTGTCACTGTTTGAACATTTAGGTTATTTTCGTCCTCCCAAGGCATATTCTCCTCCAATTAGGGTTTTTAACCAATTTTTTGCATCCAATAAGTACATTTGTGTCATTGGTTGAACATTTAGGCCATTTCCGTCCTCCCAAGGCTTATTCTCGTCCAATTAGGGTTTTTAACCAATCTTGTGCATCCAATAAGTGATTTTGTGCCATAATTTGAACATTTAGGTCATTTTCGTCCTCCCAAGGCTTATTCTCGTCCAATTAAGGTTTTTAACCAATCTTGTGCATCCAATTAATACTTTTGTGTCATTGGTTGAACATTTAGGTCATTTTCTTCCTCCCAAGGATTATTCTCGTCCAATTAGGGCTTTTAACCAATCTTGTGCATCCAATAAGTGATTTTGTGTCATTGGTTGAACATTTAGGTCATTATCGTCCTCCCAAGGCTTATTCTCGTCCAATTAGGGTTTTTAACCAATCTTGTGCATCCAATAAGTGATTTTTTGTCATTGGTTGAACATTTAGGTCATTTTCGTCCTCCCAAGGCTTATTCTCGTCCAATTAGGGTTTTTAACCAATCATGTGCATCCAGTAAGTGATTTTGTGTCATTGGTTGAACATTTAGGTCATTTTCGTCATCCCAAGGCTTATTCTCGTCCAATTAGGGTTTTTAACCAATCTTGTGCATCCAGTAAGTGATTTTGTGTCATTGGTTGAACATTTAGGTCATTTTCGTCCTCCCTAGGCTTATTCTCGTCCAATTAGGGCTTTTAACCAATCTTGTGCATCCAATAAGTGATTTTGTGTCATTGTTTAAACATTTAGGTCATTATCGTCCTCCGAAGGCTTATGCTCGTCCAATTAGGGTTTTTAACCAATCTTGTGCATCCAATAAGTGATTTTGTGTCATTGGTTGAACATTTAGGTCATTTTCGTCCTCCCTAGGCTTATTCTCGTACAATTAGGGTTTTGATCCAATCTTGTGTATCCAATAAGTGATTTTGTGTCATTGGTTGAACATTTAGGTTATTTTCGTCCTCCCAAGGCATATTCTCCTCCAATTAGGGTTTTTAACCAATTTTGTGCATCCAATAAGTACATTTGTGTCATTGGTTGAACATTTAGGTCATTTTCGTCCTCCCAAGGCTTATTCTCGTCCAATTAGGGTTTTGTGCATCCAATTAGTACATTTGTGTCATTGGTTGAACATTTAGGTCATTTTCGTCCTCCCTAGGCTTATTCTCGTCCAATTAGGGTTTTTAACTAATCTTGTGCATCCAATAAGTGATTTTGTGTCATTGGTTGAACATTTAGGTCATTTTCGTCCTCCCAAGGCTTATTCTCCTCCAAATAGGGTTTTTAACCAATCTAGTGCATCCAATAAGTGATTTTGTGTCATTGGTTGAACATTTAGGTCATTTTCGTCCTCCTAAGGCTTATTCTCGTCCAATTAGGGTTTTTAACCAATCTTGTGCATCCAGTAAGTGATTTTGTGTCATTGGTTGAACATTTAGGTCATTTTCGTCCTCCCTAGGCTTATTCTCGTTCAATTAGGGTTTTGAACCAATCTTGTGTATCCAATAAGTGATTTTGTGTCATTGTTTGAACATTTAGGTTATTTTCGTCCTCCCAAGGCATATTCTCCTCCAATTAGGGTTTTTAACCAATTTTGTGCATCCAATAAGTACATTTGTGTCATTGGTTGAACATTTAGGTCATTTCCATCCTCCCAAGGCTTATTCTCATCCAATTAGGGTTCTTAACCAATCTTGTGCATCCAATATGTGATTTTGTGTCATTAGTTGAACATTTAGGTCATTTTCGTCCTCCCAAGGCTTATTCTCGTCCAATTAGGGATTTTAACCAATCTTGTGCATCCAATAAGTGATTTTGTGTCATTGGTTGAACATTTAGGTCATTTTCGTCCTCCCTAGGCTTATTCTCGTCCAATTAGGGTTTTGTGCATCCAATTAGTACATTTGTGTCATTGTTTGAACATTTAGGTTATTTTCGTCCTCCCAAGGCATATTCTTCTCCAATTAGGGTTTTTAACCAATTTTGTGCATCCAATAAGTACATTTGTGTCATTGGTTGAACATTTAGGTCATTTCCATCATCCCAAGGCTTATTCTCGTCCAATTAGGGTTCTTAACCAATCTTGTGCATCCAATATGTGATTTTGTGTCATTAGTTGAACATTTAGGTCATTTTCGTCCTCCCAAGGCTTATTCTCGTCCAATTAGGGATTTTAACCAATCTTGTGCATCCAATAAGTGATTTTGTGTCATTGGTTGAACATTTAGGTCATTTTCGTCCTCCCTAGGCTTATTCTCGTCCAATTAGGGTTTTGTGCATCCAATTAGTACTTTTGTGTCATTGGTTGAACATTTAGGTCATTTTCTTCCTCCCAAGGATTATTCTCGTCCAATTAGGGCTTTTAACCAATCTTGTGCATCCAATAAGTGATTTTGTGTCATTGGTTGAACATTTAGGTCATTATTGTCCTCCCAAGGCTTATTCTCGTCCAATTAGGGTTTTTAACCAATCTTGTGCATCCAATAAGTGATTTTGTGTCATTGTTTGAACATTTAGGTTATTTTCGTCCTCCCAAGGCATATTCTCCTCCAATTAGGGTTTTTAACCAATTTTGCGCATCCAATAAGTACATTTGTGTCATTGGTTGAACATTTAGGTCATTTTCGTCCGCCCAAGGCTTATTCTCGTCCAATTAGGGATTTTAACCAATCTTGTGCATCCAATAAGTGATTTTGTGTCATTGGTTGAACATTTAGGTCATTTTCGTCCTCCCAAGGCTTATTCTCGTCCAATTAAGGTTTTTAACCAATCTTGTGCATCCAATTAGTACTTTTGTGTCATTGGTTGAACATTTAGGTCATTTTCTTCCTCCCAAGGATTATTCTCGTCCAATTAGGGTTTTTAACCAATCTTGTGCATCCAATAAGTACATTTGTGTCATTGGTTGAACATTTAGGTCATTTTCGTCCTCCCAAGGCTTATTCTCGTCCAATATGGGTTTTTAACCAATCTTGTGCATCCAATAAGTGATTTTGTGTCATTGGTTGAACATTTAGGTCATTTTCGTCCTCCCTAGGCATATTCTCCTCCAATTAGGGTTTTTAACCAATTTTGTGCATCCAATAAGTACATTTGTGTCATTGGTTGAACATTTAGGTCATTTTCGTCCTCCCAAGGCTTATTCTCGTCCAATATGGGTTTTTAACCAATCTTGTGCATCCAATAAGTACATTTGTGTCATTGGTTGAACATTTAGGTCATTTTCGTCCTCCCAAGGCTTATTCTCGTCCAATTAGGGTTTTTAACCAATCTTGTGTATCCAATAAGTGATTTTGTGTCATTGGTTGAACATTTAGGTCATTTTCGTCCTCCCAAGGCTTACTCTCGTCCAATTAGGGTTTTTAACCAATCTTGTGCATCCAATAAGTGATTTTGTGTCATTGGTTGAACATTTAGGTCATTTTCGTCCTCCCAAGGCTTATTCTCGTCCAATTAGGGTTTTTAACCAATCTTGTGCATCCAATAAGTGATTTTGTGTCTTTGGTTGATTATTTAGGTCATTTTCGTCCTCCCAAGGCTTATTCTCCTCCAATTAGGGTTTTTAACCAATCTAGTGCATCCAATAAGTGATTTTGTGTCATTGGTTGAACATTTAGGCCATTTTCATCCTCCCAAGGCTTATTCTCCTCCAATTAGGGATTTTAACCAATCTTGCGCATACAATAAGTGATTTTGTGTCAGTGGTTGAACATTTAGGTCATTTTCGTCCTCCCAAGGCTTATTCTCGTCCAATTAGGGTTTTTAACCAATCTTGTGCATCCAATAAGTGATTTTGTGTCATTGGTTGAACATTTAGGTCATTTTCGTCCTCCCAAGGCTTATTCTCGTCCAATTAGGGTTTTTAACCAATCTTGTGCATCCAATAAGTGATTTTGTGTCATTGGTTGAACATTAAGGTCATTTTCGTCCTCCCAAGGTTTATTCTCGTCCAATTAGGGTTTTTAACCAATCTTGTGCATCCAATAAGTGATTTTGTGTCATTGGTTGAACATTTAGGTCATTTTCCTCCTCCCAAGGCTTATTCTCGTCCAATTAGGGTTTTTAACCAATCTTGTGCATCCAATAAGTACATTTGTGTCATTGGTTGAACATTTAGGTCATTTTCGTCCTCCCAAGGCTTATTCTAGCCCAATTAGGGTTTTTAACCAATCTTGTGCATCCAATAAGTGATTTTGTGTCATTGGTTGAACATTTAGGTCATTTTCGTCCTCCCAAGGCTTATTCTCGTCCAATTAGGGTTTTTAACCAATCTTGTGCATCCAATAAGTGATTTTGTGTCATTGGTTGAACATTTAGGTAATTTTCGTCCTCCCTAGGCTTATTCTGGTCCAATTAGGGTTTTTAACCAATCTTGTGCATCCAATAAGTGATTTTGTGTCATTGGTTGAACATTTAGGTCATTTTCGTCCTCCCAAGGCTTATTCTCGTCCAATTAGGGTTTTTAACCAATCTTGTGCATCCAATAAGTGATTTTGTGTGATTGGTTGAACATTTAGGTCATTTTCATCCTCCCTAGGCTTATTCTCGTCCAATTAGGGTTTTTAACCAATCTTGTGCATCCAATAAGTGATTTTGTGTCATTGGTTGAACATTTAGGTCATTTTCGTCCTCCCAAGGCTTATTCTCGTCCATTTAGGGTTTTTAACCAATCTTGTGCATCCAATAAGTGATTTCGTGTCATTGGTTGAACATTTAGGTCATTTTCGTCCTCCCAAGGCTTATTCTCGTCCAATTAGGGTTTTTAACCAATCTTGTGCATCCAATAAGTGATTTTGTGTCATTGGTTGAACATTTAGGTCATTTTCGTCCTCCCAAGGCTTATTCTCGTCCAATTAGGGTTTTTAACCAATCTTGTGCATCCAATAAGATATTTTGTGTCATTGGTTGAACATTTAGGTCATTTTCGTCCTCCCAAGGCTTATTCTCGTCCAATTAGGGTTTTTAACCAATCTTGTGCATCCAATAAGTGATTTTGTGTCATTGTTTGAACATTTAGGTCATTTTCGTCCTCCAGAGGCTTATTCTCGTCCAATTAGGGTTTTTAACCAATCTTGTGCATCCAATAAGTGATTTTGTGTCATTGGTTGAACATTTAGGTCATTTTCGTCCTCCCAAGGCTTATTCTCGTCCAATTAGGGTTTTTAACCAATCTTGTGCATCCAATAAGTGATTTTGTGTCGTTGGTTGAATATTTAGGTCATTTTCGTCCTCCCAAGGCTTATTCTCGTCCAATTAGGGTTTTTAACCAATCTTGTGCATCCAATAAGTGATTTTGTGTCATTGGTTGAACATTTAGGTCATTTTCGTCCTCCCATGGCTTATTCTCGTCCAACTAGGGTTTTTAACCAATCTTGTGCATCCAATAAGTGATTTTGTGTCATTGGTTGAACATTTAGGTCATTTTCGTCCTCCAATGGCTTATTCTCGTCCAATTAGGGTTTTTAACCAATCTTGTGCATCCAATAAGTGATTTTGTGTCATTGGTTGAACATTTAGGTCATTTTCGTCCTCCCAAGGCTTATTCTCGTCCAATTAGGGTTTTTAACCAATCTTGTGCCTCCAATAAGTGATTTTGGGTCATTGGTTGAACACTTAGCTCATTTTCTTCCTCCCAAGGCTTGTTCTCGTCAAATTAGGGTTTTTAACCAATCCTGTGTATCCAATAAGTCATTTTGTGTCATTGGTTGAACATTTACGTCATTTTCGTCCTCCATAGGTTTATTCTCCTCCAATTAGGATTTTTAACCAATCTTGTGTATCCAATAAGTGATTTTGTGTCATTAGTTGAACATTTAGGTCATTTTCGTCCTCCCAAGGCTTATTCTCGTCCAATTAGGGTTTTTAACCAATCTTGTGCATCCAATAAGTGATTTTGTGTCATTGGTTGAACATTTAGGTCATTTTCGTCCTCCCAAGGCTTATTCTCGTCCAATTAGGGTTTTTAACCAATCTTGTGCCTCCAATAAGTGATTTTGTGTCTTTGGTTGAACATTTAGGTCATTTTCGTCCTCCCTAGGCTTATTCTCGTCCAATTAGGGTTTTTAACCAATCTTGTGCATCCAATAAGTGATTTTGTGTCATTGGTTGAACATTTAGGTCATTTTCGTCCTCCCAAGGCTTATTCTCGTCCAATTAGGGTTTTTAACCAATCTTGTGCAACATATAAGTACATTTGTGTCATTGGTTGAACATTTAGGTCATTTTCGTCCTCCCTAGGCTTATTCTCGTCCAATTAGGGTTTTTAACCAATCTTGTGCATCCAATAAGTACATTTGTGTCATTGGTTGAACATATAGGTCATTTTCGTCCTCCCTATGCTTATTCTCGTCCAATTAGGGTTTTTAACCAATCTTGTGCATCCAATAAGTGATTTTGTGTCATTGGTTGAACATTTAGGTCATTTTCGTCCTCCCAAGGCTTATTCTCGTCCAATTAGGGTTTTTAACCAATCTTGTGCATCCAATAAGTACATTTGTGTCATTGGTTGAACATTTAGGTCATTTTCGTACTCCCAAGTTTTATTGTCGTCCAATTAGGGTTTTAACCAATCTTGTGCATCCAATAAGTGATTTTGTGTCATTGGTTGAACATTTAGGTCATTTTCGTCCTCCCTAGGCTTATTCTCGTCCAATTAGGGTTTTTAACCAATCTTGTGCATCCAATAAGTACATTTGTGTCATTGGTTATACATTTTGGTAATTTTCGTCCTCTGAAGACTTATTCTCGTCCAATTAGGGTTTTTAACCAATCTTGTGCATCCAATAAGTGATTTTGTGTCATTGGTTGAACATTTAGGTCATTTTCGTCCTCCCTATGCTTATTCTCGTCCAATTAGGGTTTTTAACCAATCTTGTGCATCCAATAAGTACCTTTGTGTCATTGGTTGAACATTTAGGTCATTTTCGTCCTCCCAAGGCTTATTCTCGTCCAATTAGGGTTTTTAACCAATCTTGTGCATCCAATAAGTGATTTTGTGTCATTGGTTGAACATTTAGGTCATTTTCGTCCTCCCAAGGCTTCTTCTCGTCAAATTAGAATTTTTAACCAATCTTGTGCATCCAATAAGTGATTTTGTGCCATAATTTGAACATTTAGGTCATTTTCGTCCTCCCAAGGCTTATTCTCGTCCAATTAAGGTTTTTAACCAATCTTGTGCATCCAATAAGTACATTTGTGTCATTGGTTGAACATTTAGGTCATTTTCGTCCTCCCAAGACTTATTCTCGTCCAATCAGGGTTTTTAACCAATCTTGTGTATCCAATAAGTGATTTTGTGTCATTGGTTGAACATTTAGGTCATTTTCGTCCTCCCAAGGCTTATTCTCGTCCAATTAGGGTTTTTAACCAATCTTGTGCATCCAGTAAGTGATTTTGTGTCATTGGTTGAACATTAAGGTCATTTTCGTCCTCCCTAGGCTTATTCTCGTTCAATTAGGGTTTTGAACCAATCTTGTGTATCCAATAAGTGATTTTGTGTCATTGTTTGAACATTTAGGTTATTTTCGTCCTCCCAAGGCAGATTCTCCTCCAATTAGGGTTTTTAACCAATTTTCTGCATCCAATAAGTACATTTGTGTCATTGGTTGAACATTTAGGTCATTTTCGTCCTCCCAAGGCTTATTCTCGTCCAATTAGGGTTTTTAACCAATCTTGTGCATCCAATAAGTGATTTTGTGTCATTGGTTGAACATTTAGGTCATTTTCGTCCTCCCAAGGCTTATTCTCGTCAAATTAGAATTTTTAACCAATCTTGTGCATCCAATAAGTGATTTTGTGCCATAATTTGAACATTTAGGTCATTTTCGTCCTCCCAAGGCTTATTCTCGTCCAATTAAGGTTTTTAACCAATCTTGTGCATCCAATTAGTACTTTTGTGTCATTGGTTGAACATTTAGGTCATTTTCTTCCTCCCAAAGATTATTTTTGTCCAATTAGGGTTTTTAACCAATCTTGTGCATCCAATAAGTGATTTTGTGTCATTGGTTGAACATTTAGGTCATTATCGTCCTCCCAAGGCTTATTCTCGTCCAATTAGGGTTTTTAACCAATCTTGTGCATCCAATAAGTGATTTTGTGTCATTGGTTGAACATTTAGGTCATTTTCGTCCTCCCAATGCTTATTCTCGTCCAATTAGGGTTTTTAACCAATCTTGGGATTTCAATAAGTACATTTGTGTCATTGGTTGAACATTTAGGTCATTTTCGTCCTCCCAATGCTTATTCTCGTCCAATTAGGGTTTTTAACCAATCTTGTGCATCCAATAAGTGATTTTGTGTCATTGGTTGAACATTTAGGTCATTTTCGTCCTCCCAAGGCTTATTCTCGTCCAATTAGGGTTTTTAACCAATCTTGTGCATCCAATAAGAACATTTGTGTCATTGGTTGAAGATTTAGGTCATTTTCGTCCTCCCAAGGCTTATTCTCTTCCAATTAGGGTTTTTAACCAATCTTGTGCATCCATTAAGTACATTTGTGTCATTGGTTGAACATTTAGGTCATTTTCGTCCTCCCAATGCTTATTCTCGTCCAATTAGGGTTTTTAACCAATCTTGGGATTTCAATAAGTACATTTGTGTCATTGGTTGAACATTTAGGTCATTTTCGTCCTCCCAATGCTTATTCTCGTCCAATTAGGGTTTTTAACCAATCTTGTGCATCCAATAAGTGATTTTGTGTCATTGGTTGAACATTTAGGTCATTTTCGTCCTCCCAAGGCTTATTCTCGTCCAATTAGGCTTTTTAACCAATCTTGTGCATCCAATAAGTGATTTTGTGTCATTGGTTGAACATTTAGGTCATTTTCGTCCTCCCTAGGCTTATTCTCGTCCAATTAGGGTTTTGTGCATCCAATTAGTACATTTGTGTCATTGGTTGAACATTTAGGTCATTTTCGTCCTCCCTAGGCTTATTCTCGTCCAATTAGGGTTTTAAACTAATCTTGTGCATCCAATAAGTGATTTTGTGTCATTGGTTGAACATTTAGGTCATTTTCGTCCTCCCAAGGCTTATTCTCGTCCAATTAGGGTTTTTAACCAATCTTGTGCATCCAGTAAGTGATTTTGTGTCATTGGTTGAACATTTAGGTCATTTTCGTCCTCCCTAGGCATATTCTCCTCCAATTAGGGTTTTTAACCAATTTTGTGCATCCAATAAGTACATTTGTGTCATTGGTTGAACATTTAGATCATTTTCGTCCTCCCAAGGCTTATTCTCGTCCAATATGGGTTTTTAACCAATCTTGTGCATCCAATAAGTGATTTTGTGCCATAATTTGAACATTTAGGTCATTTTCGTCCTCCCAAGGCTTATTCTCGTCCAATTAAGGTTTTTAACCAATCTTGTGCATCCAATTAGTACTTTTGTGTCATTGGTTGAACATTTAGGTTATTTTCTTCCTCCGAAGGATTATTCTCGTCCAATTAGGGTTTTTAACCAATCTTGTGCATCCAATAAGTGATTTTGTGTCATTGGTTGAACATTTAGGTCATTTTCGTCCTCCCAAGGCTTATTCTCGTCCAATTAGGGTTTTTAACCAATCTTGTGCATCCAATAAGTGATTTTTTGTCATTGGTTGAACATTTAGGTCATTTTCGTCCTCCCTATGCTTATTCTCGTCCAATTAGGGTTTTTAACCAATCTTGTGCATCCAATAAGTGATTTTATGTCATTGGTTTAACATTTAGGTCATTTTCGTCCTCCCAAGACTTATTCTCGTCCAATTAGGGTTTTTAACCAATCTTGTGCATCCAATAAGTGATTTTCTGTCATTGGTTTAACATTTAGGTCATTTTCGTCCTCCCAAGACTTATTCTCGTCCAATTAGGGTTTTTAACCAATCTTGTGCATCCAATAAGTGATTTTGTGTCATTGGTTGAACATTTAGGTCATTTTCGTCCTCCCAAGGCTTATTCTCGTCCAATTAGGGTTTTTAACCAATCTTGTGGATCCAATAAGTGATTTTGTGTCATTGGTTGAACATTTAGGTCATTTTCGTCCTCCCTAGGCTTATTCTCGTCGAATTAGGGTTTTTAACAATCTTGTGCATCCAATAAGTGATTTTGTGTCATTGGTTGAACATTTTGGTCATTTTCGTCCTCCCTAGGCTTATTCTCGTCCAATTAGGGTTTTTAACCAATCTTGTGCATCAAATAAGTGATTTTGTGTCATTGGTTAAACATTTAGGTCATTTTCGTCCTCCCTAGTCTTATTCTCGTCCAATTAGGGTTTTTAAACAATCTTGTGTATCCAATAAGTGATTTTGTGTCATTGGTTAAACATTTAGGTCATTTTTGTCCTCCCTAGGCTTATTCTCGTCCAATTAGGGTTTTTAACCAATCTTGTGCATCCAATAAGTGATTTTGTGTCATTGGTTGAACATTTAGGTCATTTTCGTCCTCCCAAGGCTTATTCTCGTCCAATTAGGGTTTTTAACCAATCTTGTGCATCAAATAAGGTATTTTGTGCCATTGGTTGAACATTTAGGTCATTTTCGTCCTCCCTACGCTTATTCTCGTCCAATTAGGGTTTTTAATTTATCTTGTGCATCCAATAAGTACATTTGTGTCATTGGTTGAACATTTAGGTCATTTTCGTCCTCCGAAGACTTATTCTCGTCCAATTAGGGTTTTTAACCAATCTTGTGCATCCAATAAGTGATTTTGTGTCATTGGTTGAACATTTAGGTCATTTTCGTCCTCCCAAGGCTTATTCTCGTCCAATTAGGGTTTTTACCCAATCTTGTGCATCCAGTAAGTGATTTTGTGTCATTGGTTGAACATTTAGGTCATTTTCGTCCTCCCTAGGCTTATTCTCGTTCAATTAGGGTTTTGAACCAATCTTGTGTATCCAATAAGTGATTTTGTGTCATTGTTTGAACATTTAAGTTATTTTCGTCCTCCCAAGGCATATTCTCCTCCAATTAGGGTTTTTAACCAATTTTGTGCATCCAATAAGTACATTTGTGTCATTGGTTGAACATTTAGATCATTTTCGTCCTCCCAAGACTTATTCTCGTCCAATTAGGGTTTTTAACCAATCTTGTGCATCCAATAAGTGATTTTGTGTCATTGGTTGAACATTTAGGTCATTTTCGTCCTCCCAAGGCTTATTCTCGTCCAATTAGGGTTTTTAACCAATCTTGTGCATCCAATACGTGATTTTGTGTCATTGGTTGAACATTAAGGTCATTTTCGTCCTCCCAAGGCTTATTCTCGTCCAATTAGGGTTTTTAACCAACCTTGTGCATCCAATAAGTGATTTTGTGTCATTGGTTGAACATTTAGGTCATTTTCGTCCTCCCAAGGCTTATTCTCGTCCAATTAGGGTTTTTAACCAATCTTGTGCATCCAATAAGTGATTTTGTGTCATTGGTTGAACATTTAGGTCATTTTCGTCCTCCCAAGGCTTATTCTCGTCCAATTAGGGTTTTTAACCAATCTTGTGCATCCAATAAGTACATTTGTGTCATTGGTTGAACATTTAAGTCATTTTTGTCCTCCCAAGGCTTATTCTCGTCCAATTAGGGTTTTTAACCAATCTTGTGCATCCAATAAGTGATTTTGTGTCATTGGTTGAACATTTAGGTCATTTTCGTCCTCCCAAGGCTTATTCTCGTCCAATTAGGGTTTTTAACCAATCTTGTGCATCCAATAAGTGATTTTGTGTCATTGGTTGAACATTTAGGTCATTTTCATCCTCTTAAGGCTTATTCTCGTCCAATTAAGGTTTTTAACCAATCTTGTGAATCCAATAAGTACATTTGTGTCATTGGTTGAACATTTAGGTGATTTTCGTCCTCCCTAGGCTTATTGTCGTCCAATTAGGGTTTTTAACCAATCTTGTGCATCCAATAAGTGATTTTGTGTCATTGGTTGAAAATTTAGGTGATTTCTCCCAAGGCTTATTCTCGTCCAATTAGGGTTTTTAACCAATCTTGTGCATCCAATAAGTGATTTTGTGTCATTGGTTGAACATTTAGGTCATTTTCGTCCTCCCAAGGCTTATTCTCGTCCAATTAGGGTTTTTAACCAATCTTGTGCATCCAATAAGTGATTTTGTGTCATTGTTGAACATTTAGGTCATTTTCGTCCTCCCAAGGCTTATTCTCGTCCAATTAGGGTTTTTAACCAATCTTGTGCATCCAATAAGTTGATTTTGTGTCATTGGTTGAACATTTAGGTCATTTTCGTCCTCCCTAGGCTTATTCTCGTCCAATTAGGGTTTTTAACCAATCTTGTGCATCCAATAAGTGATTTTGTGTCATTGGTTGAACATTTAGGTCATTTTCGTCCTACCTAGGCTTATTCTCGTCCAATTAGAGTTTTTAACCAATCTTGTGCATCCAATAAGTGATTTTGTGTCATTGGTTGAACATTTAGGTCATTTTCGTCCTCCTAAGGCTTATTCTCGTCCAATTAGGGTTTTTAACCAATCTTGTGCATCCAATAAGTGATTTTGTGCCATAATTTGAACATTTAGGTCATTTTCGTCCTCCCAAGGCTTATTCTCGTCCAATTAAGGTTTTTAACCAATCTTGTGCATCCAATTAGTACTTTTGTGTCATTGGTTGAACATTTAGGTCATTTTCTTCCTCCCAAGGATTATTCTCGTCCAATTAGGGTTTTTAACCAATCTTGTGCATCCAATAAGTGATTTTGTGTCATTGTTTGAACATTTAGGTTATTTTCGTCCTCCCAAGGCATATTCTCCTCCAATTAGGGTTTTTAACCAATTTTGCGCATCCAATAAGTACATTTGTGTCATTGGTTGAACATTTAGGTCATTTTCGTCCGCCCAAGGCTTATTCTCGTCCAATTAGGGTTTTTAACCAATCTTGTGCATCCAATAAGTGATTTTGTGTCATTGGTTGAACATTTAGGTCATTTTCGTCCTCCCTAGGCATATTCTCCTCCAATTAGGGTTTTTAACCAATTTTGTGCATCCAATAAGTACATTTGTGTCATTGGTTGAACATTTAGGTCATTTTCGTCCTCCCAAGGCTTATTCTCGTCCAATATGGGTTTTTAACCAATCTTGTGCATCCAATAAGTGATTTTGTGCCATAATTTGAACATTTAGGTCATTTTCGTCCTCCCAAGACTTATTCTCGTCCAATTAAGGTTTTTAACCAATCTTGTGCATCCAATTAGTACTTTTGTGTCATTGGTTGAACATTTCGGTTATTTTCTTCCTCCGAAGGATTATTCTCGTCCAATTAGGGTTTTTAACCAATCTTGTGCATCCAATAAGTGATTTTGTGTCATTGGTTGAACATTTAGGTGATTATCGTCCTCCCAAGGCTTATTCTCGTCCAATTAGGGTTTTTAACCAATCTTATGCATCCAATAAGTGATTTTGTGTCATTGATTGAACATTTAGGTCATTTTCGTCCTCCCAAGGCTTATTCTCGTCCAATTAGGGTTTTTAACCAATCTTGTGCATCCAATAAGTGATTTTGTGTCATTGGTTGAACATTTAGGTCATTTTCATCCTCCCTAGGTTTATTCTCGTCCAATTAGGGTTTTTAACTAATATTGTGCATCCAATAAGTGATTTTGTGTCATTGGTTGAACATTTAGGTCATTTTCGTCCTCCCAAGGCTTATTCTCCTCCAATTAGGGTTTTTAACCAATCTTGTGCATCCAATAAGTGATTTTGTGTCATTGGTTGAACATTTAGGTCATTTTCGTCCTCCCTAGGCTTATTCTCGTCCAATTAGGGTTTTTAACCAATCTTGTGCATCCAATAAGTGATTTTGTGTCGTTGGTTGAACATTTAGGTCATTTTCATCCTCCCTAGGCTTATTCTCGTCCAATTAGGGTTTTAAACCAATCTTGTGCATCCCATAAGTACATTTGTGTCATTGGTTGAACATTTAGGTCATTTTCGTCCTCCCTAGGCTTATTCTCGTCCAATTAGGGTTTTTAACCAATCTTGTGCATCCAATAAGTGATTTTGTGTCATTGGTTGAACATTTAGGTCATTTTCGTCCTCCCTAGGCTTAATATCGTCCAATTAGGGTTTTTAACCAATCTTGTGCATCCAATAAGTGATTTTGTGTCATTGGTTGATTATTTAGGTCATTTTCGTCCTCCCTAGGCTTATTCTCGTTCAATTAGGGTTTTTAACCAATCTTGTGCATCCAATAAGTACATTTGTGTCATTGGTTGAACATTTAGGTCATTTTCGTCCTCCCTAGGCTTATTCTCGTTCAATTAAGGTTTTTAACCAATCTTGTGCATCCAATAAGTACATTTGTGTCATTGGTTGAACATTTAGGTCATTTTCGTCCTCCCTAGGCTTATTCTCGTCCAATTAGGGTTTTTAACCAATCTTGTGCATCCAATAAGTGATTTTGTGACATTGTTTGAACATTTAGGTCATTTTCGTCCTCCCAAGGCTTATTCTCGTCCAATTAGGGTTTTTAACCAATCTTGTGCATCCAATAAGTGATTTTGTGTCATTGGTTGAACATTTATGTCATTTTCGTCCTCCCAAGACTTATTCTCGTCCAATTAGGGTTTTTAACCAATCTTGTGCATCCAATAAGTGATTTTGTGTCATTGGTTGAACATTTAGGTCATTTTCGTCCTCCCAAGGCTTATTCTCGTCCAATTAGGGTTTTTAACCAATCTTGTGCATCCAATAAGTGATTTGTGTCATTGGTTGAACATTTAGGTCATTTTCGTCCTCCCAAGGCTTATTCTCGTCCAATTAGGGTTTTTAACCAATCTTGTGTATCCAATAAGTGATTTTGTGTCATTGGTTGAACATTTAGGTCATTTTCGTCCTCCCAAGGCTTATTCTCGTCCAATTAGGGTTTTTAACAAATCTTGTGCATCCAATAAGTGATTTTGTGTCATTGTTTGAACATTTAGGTCATTTTCGTCCTCCCAAGGCTTATTCTCGTCCAATTAGGGTTTTTAAGCAATCTTGTGCATCCAATAAGTACATTTGTGTCATTGGTTTAACATTTAGGTCATTTTCGTCCTCCCAAGACTTATTCTCGTCCAATTAGGGGTTTTAACCAATTTTGTGCTTCCAATAAGTACATTTGTGTCATTGGTTGAACATTTAGGTCATTTTCGTCCTCCCAAGGCTTATTCTCGTCCAATTAGCGTTTTTAACCAATCTTGTGCATCCAATAAGTGATTTTGTGTCATTGGTTGAACATTTAGGTCATTTTCGTCCTCCCAAGGCTTATTCTCCTCCAATTAGGGTTTTTAACCAATCTTGTGCATCCAATAAGTGATTTTGTGTCATTGGTTGAACATTTAGGTCATTTTCGTCCTCCCTAGGCTTATTCTCGTCCAATTAGGGTTTTGTGCATCCAATTAGTACATTTGTGACATTGGTTGAACATTTAGGTCATTTTCGTCCTCCCAAGGCTTATTCTCCTCCAATTAGGGTTTTTAACCAATTTTGTGCATCCAAGAAGTACATTTGTGTCATTGGTTGAACATTTAGGTCATTTTCGTCCTCCCAAGACTTATTCTCGTCCAATTAGGGTTTTTAACCAATCTTGTGTATCCAATAAGTGATTTTGTGTCATTGGTTGAACATTTAGGTCATTTTCGTCCTCCCAAGGCTTATTCTCGTCCAATTAGGGTTTTGAACCAATCTTGTGTATCCAATAAGTGATTTTGTGTCATTGTTTGAACATTTAGGTTATTTTCGTCCTCCCAAGGCAGATTCTCCTCCAATTAGGGTTTTGAACCAATTTTGTGCATCCAATAAGTACATTTGTGTCATTGGTTGAACATTTAGGTCATTTTCGTCCTCCCAAGGCTTATTCTCGTCCAATTAGGGTTTTTAACCAATCTTGTGAATCCAATAAGTGATTTTGTGTCATTGGTTGAACATTTAGGTCATTTTCGTCCTCCCTAGGCTAATTCTTGTCCAATTTGGGTTTTTAACCAATCTTGTGCATCCAATAAGTGATTTTGTGTCATTGGTTGAACATTTAGGTCATTTTCGTCCTCCCAAGGCTTATTCTCGTCCAATTAGGGTTTTTAACCAATCTTGTGCATCCAATAAGTGATTTTGTGTCATTGGTTGAACATTTAGGTCATTTTCGTCCTACCAAGGATTATTCTCGTCCAATTAGGGTTTTTAACCAATCTTGTGCATCCAATAAGTGATTTTGTGTCATTGGTTGAACATTTAGGTCATTTTCGTCCTCCCAAGGCTTATTCTCGTCCAATTAGGGTTTTTAACCAATCTTGTGAATCCAATAAGTGATTTTGTGTCATTGTTTGAACATTTAGGTCATTTTCGTCCTCCCAAGGCTTATTCTCGTCCAATTAGGGTTTTTAACCAATCTTGTGCATCCAATAAGTGATTTTGTGTCATTGGTTGAACATTTAGGTCATTTTCGTCCTCCCAAGGCTTATTCTCGTCCAATTAGGGTTTTTAACCAATCTTGTGCATCCAAGAAGTGATTTTGTGTCATTGGTTGAACATTTAGGTCATTTTCGTCTTCCCAAGGCTTATTCTTGTCCAATTAGGGTTTTTAACCAATCTTGTGCATCCAATAAGTGATTTTGTGTCATTGGTTGAACATTTAGGTCATTTTCGTCCTCCCAAGGCTTATTCTCGTCCAATTAGGGTTTTTAACCAATCTTGTGCATCCAATAAGTGATTTTGTGTCATTGGTGGAACATTTAGGTCATTTTCGTCCTCCGAATACTTATTCTAGTCCAATTAGGGTTTTTAACCGATCTTGTGCATCCAATAAGTGATTTTGTGTCATTGGTTGAACATTTAAGTCATTTTCGTCCTCCCTAGGCTTATTCTCGTCCAATTAGGGTTTTTAACCAATCTTGTGCATCCAATAAGTAACTTTGTGTCATTGGTTAAACATTTAAGTCATTTTCGTATTCCGAATGCTTATTCTCGAAAAATTAGGGTTTTTAACCAATCTAGTGCATCCAATAAGTGATTTTGTGTCATTGGTTGAACATTTAAGTCCTTTTCGTCTTCCGAATGCTTATTCTCGTCCAATTAGGGTTTTTAACCAATCTTGTGCATCCAATAAGTGATTTTGTGTCATTGGTTGAACATTTAGGTCATTTTCGTCCTCCCAAGGCTTATTCTCGTCCAATTAGGGTTTTTAACCAATCTTGTGCATCCAATAAGTGATTTTGTGTCATTGGTTGAACATTTAGGTCATTTTCGTCCTCCCAAGGCTTAGTCTCGTCCAATTAGGGTTTTTAACCAATCTTCTGAATCCAATAAGTGATTTTGTGTCATTGGTTGAACATTTAACTCATTTTCATCCTCCGAATGCTTATTCTCGTCCATTTAGGGTTTTTAACCAATCTTGTGCATCCAATAAGTGATTTTGTGTCATTGGTTGAACATTTAGGTCATTTTCGTCCTCCCAAGGCTTAGTCTCGTCCAATTAGGGTTTTTAACCAATCTTGTGCATCCAATAAGTACATTTGTGTCATTGGTTGAACATTTAGGTCATTTTCATCCTCCCAAGGCTTATTCTCGTCCAATTAGGGTTTTTAACCAATCTTGTGCATCCAATAAGTACATTTGTGTCATTGGTTGAACATTTAGGTCATTTTCGTCCTCCCAAGGCTTATTCTCGCCCAATTAGGGTTTTTAACCAATCTTGTGCATCCAATAAGTGATTTTGTGTCATTGGTTGAACATTTAGGTCATTTTCGTCCTCCCAAGGCTTATTCTCGTCCAATTAGGGTTTTTAACCAATCTTGTGCATCCAATAAGTACATTTGTGTCATTGGTTGAACATTTAGGTCATTTTCATCCTCTCAAGGCTTATTCTCGCCCAATTAGGGTTTTTAACCAATCTTGTGCATCCAATAAGTGATTTTGTGTCATTGGTTGAACATTTAGGTCATTTTCGTCCTCCCAAGGCTTATTCTCGTCCAATTAGGGTTTTTAACCAATCTTGTGCATCCAATAAGTACATTTGTGTCATTGGTTGAACATTTAGGTCATTTTCGTCCTCCAAAGGCTTATTCTCGCCCAATTAGGGTTTTTAACCAATCTTGTGCATCCAATAAGTGATTTTGTGTCATTGGTTGAACATTTAGGTCATTTTCGTCCTCCCAAGGCTTATTCTCGTCCAATTAGGGTTTTTAACCAATCTTGTGCATCCAATTAGTGATTTTGTGTCATTTGTTGAACATTTAGGTCATTTTCGTCCTCCTAAGGCTTATTCTCGTCCAATTAGGGTTTTTAACCAATCTTGTGCATCCAATAAGTGATTTTGTGTCATTGGTTGAACATTTAGGTCATTTTCGTCCTCCCAAGGCTTATTCTCGTCCAATTAGGGTTTTTAACCAATCTTGTGCATCCAATAAGTGATTTTGTGTCATTGGTTGAACATTTAGGTCATTTTCGTCCTGCCAAGGCTTATTCACGTCCAATTAGGGTTTTTAACCAATCTTGTGCATCCAATAAGTACATTTGTGTCATTGATTGAACATTTAGGTCATTTTCGTCCTCCCTAGGCTTATTCTCGTCCAAAAAGGGTTTTTAACCAATCTTGTGCATCCAATAAGTGATTTTGTGTCATTGGTTGAACATTTAGGTCATTTTCGTCCTCCCAAGGCTTATTCTCGTCCAATTAGGGTTTTTAACCAATCTTGTGCATCCAATAAGTGATTTACTGTCATTGGTTGAACATTTAGGTCATTTTCGTCCTCCCAAGACTTATTCTCGTCCAATTAGGGTTTTTAACCAATCTTGTGCATCCAATAAGTGATTTTGTGTCATTGGTTGAACATTTAGGTCATTTTCGTCATCCCAAGGCTTATTCTCGTCCAATTAGGGTTTTTAACCAATCTTGTGCATCCAGTAAGTGATTTTGTGTCATTGGTTGAACATTTAGGTCATTTTCGTCCTCCCAAGGCTTATTCTCCTCCAATTAGGGTTTTTAACCAATCTTGTGCATCCAATAAGTGATTTTGTGTCATTGGTTGAACATTTAGGTCATTATCGTCCTCCCAAGGCTTATTCTCGTCCAATTAGGGTTTTTAACCAATCTTGTGCATCCAATAAGTGATTGTGTCATTGTTTGAACATTTAGGTTATTTTCGTCCTCCCAAGGCATATTCTCCTCCAATTAGGGTTTTTAACCAATTTTGCGCATCCAATAAGTACATTTGTGTCATTGGTTGAACATTTAGGTCATTTTCGTCCGCCCAAGGCTTATTCTCGTCCAATTAGGGTTTTTAACCAATCTTGTGCATCCAATAAGTGATTTTGTGTCATTGGTTGAACATTTAGGTCATTATCGTCCTCCCAAGGCTTATTCTCGTCCAATTAGGGTTTTTAACCAATCTTGTGCATCCAATAAGTGATTTTGTGTCATTGTTTGAACATTTAGGTTATTTTCGTCCTCCCAAGGCATATTCTCCTCCAATTAGGGTTTTTAACCAATTTTGCGCATCCAATAAGTACATTTGTGTCATTGGTTGAACATTTAGGTCATTTTCGTCCGCCCAAGGCTTATTCTCGTCCAATTAGGGTTTTTAACCAATCTTGTGCATCCAATAAGTGATTTTGTGTCATTGGTTGAACATTTAGGTCATTTTCGTCCTCCCTAGGCATATTCTCCTCCAATTAGGGTTTTTAACCAATTTTGTGCATCCAATAAGTACATTTGTGTCATTGGTTGAACATTTAGGTCATTTTCGTCCTCCCAAGGCTTATTCTCGTCCAATATGGGTTTTTAACCAATCTTGTGCATCCAATAAGTGATTTTGTGCCATAATTTGAACATTTAGGTCATTTTCGTCATCCCAAGGCTTATTCTCGTCCAATTAGGGTTTTTAACCAATCTTGTGCATCCAATAAGTACATTTGTGTCATTGGTTGAACATTTAGGTCATTTTCGTCCTCCCAAGGCTTATTCTCGTCCAATATGGGTTTTTAACCAATCTTGTGCATCCAATAAGTGATTTTGTGTCATTGGTTGAACATTTAGGTCATTTTCGTCCTCCCTAGGCATATTCTCCTCCAATTAGGGTTTTTAACCAATCTTGTGCATCCAATAAGTACATTTGTGTCATTGGTTGAACATTTAGGTCATTTTCGTCCTCCCAAGGCTTATTCTCGTCCAATATGGGTTTTTAACCAATCTTGTGCATCCAATAAGTGATTTTGTGCCATAATTTGAACATTTAGGTCATTTTCGTCATCCCAAGGCTTATTCTCGTCCAATTAGGGTTTTTAACCAATCTTGTGCATCCAATAAGTACATTTGTGTCATTGGTTGAACATTTAGATCATTTTCGTCCTCCCAAGACTTATTCTCGTCCAATTAGGGTTTTTAACCAATCTTGTGCATCCAATAAGTGATTTTGTGTCATCGGTTGAACATTTAGGTCATTTTCGTCCTCCCAAGGCTTATTCTCGTCCAATTAGGGTTTTTACCCAATCTTGTGCATCCAGTAAGTGATTTTGTGTCATTGGTTGAACATTTAGGTCATTTTCGTCCTCCCTAGGCTTATTCTCGTTCAATTAGGGTTTTGAACCAATCTTGTGTATCCAATAAGTGATTTTGTGTCATTGTTTGAACATTTAAGTTATTTTCGTCCTCCCAAGGCATATTCTCCTCCAATTAGGGTTTTTAACCAATTTTGTGCATCCAATAAGTACATTTGTGTCA
>JBBPBP010000340.1:84875-105630 GCA_037974735.1 Cicer chorassanicum
TGGTTGAACATTTAGGTCATTTTCGTCATCCCAATGCTTATTCTCCTCCAATTAGGGTTTTTAACCAATCTTGTGCATCCAATAAGTAATTTTGTGTCATTGGTTGAACATTTAGGTCATTTTCATCATCCCAAGGCTTATTCTCGTCCAATTAGGGTTTTTAACCAATCTTGTGCATCCAATAAGTACATTTGTGTCATTGGTTGAACATTTAGGTCATTTTCGTCCTCCCAAGACTTATTCTCGTCCAATTAGGGTTTTTAACCAATCTTGTGCATCCAATAAGTGATTTTGTGTCATTGGTTGAACATTTAGGTCATTTTCGTCATCCCAAGGCTTATTCTCGTCCAATTAGGGTTTTTAACCAATCTTGTGCATCCAGTAAGTGATTTTGTGTCATTGGTTGAACATTTAGGTCATTTTCAACCTCCCTAGGCTTATTCTCGTTCAATTAGGGTTTTGAACCAATCTTGTGCATCCAATAAGTAATTTTGTGTCATTGTTTGAACATTTAGGTTATTTTCGTCCTCCCAAGGCATATTCTCCTCCAATTAGGGTTTTTAACCAATTTTGTGCATCCAATAAGTACATTTGTGTCATTGGTTGAATATTTAGGTCATTTTCCTCCTCCCAAGGCTTATTCTCGTCCAATTAGGGTTTTTAACCAATCTTGTGCATCCAATAAGTGATTTTGTGCCATAATTTGAACATTTAGGTTATTTGCGTGCTCCCAAGGCTTATTCTCGTCCAATTAAGGTTTTTAACCAATCTTGTGCATCCAATTAGAACTTTTGTGTCATTGGTTGAACATTTAGGTCATTTTCTTCCTCCTAAGGATTATTCTCGTCCAATTAGGGCTTTTAACCAATCTTGTGCATCCAATAAGTGATTTTGTGTCATTGGTTGAACATTTAGGTCATTATCGTCCTCCCAAGGCTTATTCTCGTCCAATTAGGGTTTTAAACCAATCTTGTGCATCCAATAAGTGATTTTGTGTCATTGGTTGAACATTTAGGTCATTTTCGTCCTCCCAAGGCTTATTCTACTCCAATTAGGGTTTTTAACAAATTTTGTGCATCGAATAAGTACATTTGTGTCATTGGTTGAACATTTAGGTCATTTCCGTCCTCCTAAGGCTTATTCTCGTCCAATTAGGGTTTTTAACCAATCTTGTGCATCCAATAAGTGATTTTGTGCCATAATTTGAACATTTAGGTTATTTGCGTGCTCCCAAGGCTTATTCTCGTCCAATTAAGGTTTTTAACCAATCTTGTGCATCCAATTAGAACTTTTGTGTCATTGGTTGAACATTTAGGTCATTTTCTTCCTCCTAAGGATTATTCTCGTCCAATTAGGGCTTTTAACCAATCTTGTGCATCCAATAAGTGATTTTGTGTCATTGGTTGAACATTTAGGTCATTATCGTCCTCCCAAGGCTTATTCTCGTCCAATTAGGGTTTTTAACCAATCTTTGACATCCAATAAGTGATTTTTTGTCATTGGTTGAACATTTAGGTCATTTTCGTCCTCCCAAGGCTTATTCTCGTCCAATTAGGGTTTTTAACCAATCTTGTGCATCCAATAAGTGATTTTGTGTCATTGGTTGAAAATTTAGGTCATTTTCGTCCTCCCTAGGCTTATTCTCGTCCAATTAGGGTTTTGTGCATCCAATTAGTACATTTGTGTCATTGGTTGAACATTTAGGTCATTTTCGTCCTCCCTAGGCTTATTCTCGTCCAATTAGGGTTTTTAACTAATCTTGTGCATCCATTAAGTGATTTTGTGTCATTGGTTGAACATTTAGGTCATTTTCGTCCTCCCAAGGCTTATTCTCCTCCAATTAGGGTTTTTAACCAATCTTGTGCATCCAATAAGTAATTTTGTGTCATTGGTTGAACATTTAGGTCATTTTCATCATCCCAAGGCTTATTCTCGTCCAATTAGGGTTTTTAACCAATCTTGTGCATCCAATAAGTACATTTGTGTCATTGGTTGAACATTTAGGTCATTTTCGTCCTCCCAAGACTTATTCTCGTCCAATTAGGGTTTTTAACCAATCTTGTGCATCCAATAAGTGATTTTGTGTCATTGGTTGAACATTTAGGTCATTTTCGTCATCCCAAGGCTTATTCTCGTCCAATTAGGGTTTTTAACCAATCTTGTGCATCCAGTAAGTGATTTTGTGTCATTGGTTGAACATTTAGGTCATTTTCAACCTCCCTAGGCTTATTCTCGTTCAATTAGGGTTTTGAACCAATCTTGTGCATCCAATAAGTAATTTTGTGTCATTGTTTGAACATTTAGGTTATTTTCGTCCTCCCAAGGCATATTCTCCTCCAATTAGGGTTTTTAACCAATTTTGTGCATCCAATAAGTACATTTGTGTCATTGGTTGAACATTTAGGTCATTTTCCTCCTCCCAAGGCTTATTCTCGTCCAATTAGGGTTTTTAACCAATCTTGTGCATCCAATAAGTGATTTTGTGCCATAATTTGAACATTTAGGTTATTTGCGTGCTCCCAAGGCTTATTCTCGTCCAATTAAGGTTTTTAACCAATCTTGTGCATCCAATTAGTACTTTTGTGTCATTGGTTGAACATTTAGGTCATTTGCTTCCTCCTAAGGATTATTCTCGTCCAATTAGGGCTTTTAACCAATCTTGTGCATCCAATAAGTGATTTTGTGTCATTGGTTGAACATTTAGGTCATTATCGTCCTCCCAAGGCTTATTCTCGTCCAATTAGGGTTTTTAACCAATCTTGTGCATCCAATAAGTGATTTTTTGTCATTGGTTGAACATTTAGGTCATTTTCGTCCTCCCAAGGCTTATTCTCGTCCAATTAGGGTTTTTAACCAATCTTGTGCATCCAATAAGTGATTTTGTGCCATAATTTGAACATTTAGGTTATTTGCGTGCTCCCAAGGCTTATTCTCGTCCAATTAAGGTTTTTAACCAATCTTGTGCATCCAATTAGTACTTTTGTGTCATTGGTTGAACATTTAGGTCATTTTCTTCCTCCTAAGGATTATTCTCGTCCAATTAGGGCTTTTAACCAATCTTGTGCATCCAATAAGTGATTTTGTGTCATTGGTTGAATATTCAGGTCATTATCGTCCTCCCAAGGCTTATTCTCCTCCAATTAGGGTTTTTAACCAATCTTGTGCGTCCAATAAGTAATTTTGTGTCATTGGTTGAACATTTAGGTCATTTTCATCATCCCAAGGCTTATTCTCGTCCAATTAGGGTTTTTAACCAATCTTGTGCATCCAATAAGTACATTTGTGTCATTGGTTGAACATTTAGGTCATTATCGTCCTCCCAAGGCTTATTCTCGTCCAATTAGGGTTTTTAACCAATCTTGTGCATCCAATAAGTACATTTGTGTCATTGGTTGAACATTTAGGTCATTTTCGTCCTCCCAATGCTTATTCTCGTCCAATTAGGGTTTTAACCAATCTTGTGCATCCAATAAGTGATTTTGTGTCATTGGTTGAACATTTAGGTCATTTTCGTCCTTCCAAGGCTTATTCTAGTCCAATTAGGGTTTTAAACCAATATTGTGCATCCAATAATTGATTTTGTGTCATTGGTTGAACATTTAGGTCATTTTCGTCCTCCCAAGGCTTATTCTCGTCCAATTAGGGTTTTTAACCAATCTTGTGCATCCAATAAGTACATTTGTGTCATTGGTTGAACATTTAGGTCATTTTCGTCCTCCCAAGACTTATTTTTGTCCAATTAGGGTTTTTAACCAATCTTGTGCATCCAATAAGTGATTTTGTGTCATTGGTTGAACATTTAGGTCATTTTCGTCCTCCCAAGGCTTATTCTCGTCCAATTAGGGTTTTTAACCAATCTTGTGCATCCAGTAAGTGATTTTGTGTCATTGGTTGAACATTTAGGTCATTTTCGTCCTCCCAAGGCTTATTCTCCTCCAATTAGGGTTTTTAACCAATCTTGTGCATCCAATAAGTAATTTTGTGTCATTGGTTGAACATTTAGGTCATTTTCGTCATCCCAAGGCTTATTCTCGTGCAATTAGGGTTTTTAACCAATCTTGTGCATCCAATAAGTACATTTGTGTCATTGGTTGAACATTTAGGTCATTTTCGTCCTCCCAAGACTTATTCTCGTCCAATTAGGGTTTTTAACCAATCTTGTGCATCCAATAAGTGATTTTGTGTCATTGGTTGAACATTTAGGCCATTTTCGTCCTCCCTAGGCTTATTCTCGTCCAATTAGGGTTTTTAATTTATCTTGTGCTTCCAATAAGTACATTTGTGTCATTGGTTGAACATTTAGGTCATTTTCGTCCTCCCAAGGCTTATTCTCGTCCAATTAGGGTTTTTAACCAATCTTGTGCATCCAATAAGTGATTTTGTGTCATTGGTTGAACATTTAGGTCATTTTCGTCCTCCGAAGTCTTATTCTCATCCAATTAGGGTTTTTAACAAATCTTGTGCATCCAATAAGTACATTTGTGTCATTGGTTGAACATTTAGGTCATTTTCGTCCTCCCAAGGCTTATTCTCGTCCAATTAGGGTTTTTAACCAATCTTGTGCATCCAATAAGTGATTTTGTGCCATAATTTGAACATTTAGGTTATTTGCGTGCTCCCAAGGCTTATTCTCGTCCAATTAAGGTTTTTAACCAATCTTGTGCATCCAATTAGTACTTTTGTGTCATTGGTTGAACATTTAGGTCATTTTCTTCCTCCTAAGGATTATTCTCGTCCAATTAGGGCTTTTAACCAATCTTGTGCATCCAATAAGTGATTTTGTGTCATTGGTTGAACATTTAGGTCATTATCATCCTCCCAAGGCTTATTCTCGTCCAATTAGGGTTTTTAACCAATCTTGTGCATCCAATAAGTGATTTTGTGTCATTGGTTGAACATTTAGGTCATTTTCGTCCTCCCAAGGCTTATTCTCGTGCATTTAGGGTTTTTAACCAATCTTGTGAATCCAATAAGTGATTTTGTGTCATTGGTTGAACATTTAGGTCATTTTCGTCCTCCCTAGGCTTATTCTCGTTCAATTAGGGTTTTGAACCAATCTTGTGTATCCAATAAGTGATTTTGTGTCATTGTTTGAACATTTAGGTTATTTTCGTCCTCCAAAGGCATATTCTCCTCCAATTAGGGTTTTTAACCAATTTTGTGCATCCAATAAGTACATTTGTGTCATTGGTTGAACATTTAGGTCATTTTCGTCCTCCCAAGGCTTATTCTCGTCCAATTAGGGTTTTTAACCAATCTTGTGCATCCAATAAGTGATTTTGTGCCATAATTTGAACATTTAGGTTATTTGCGTGCTCCCAAGGCTTATTCTCGTCCAATTAAGGTTTTTAACCAATCTTGTGCATCCAATTAGTACTTTTGTGTCATTGGTTGAACATTTAGGTCATTTTCTTCCTCCTAAGGATTATTCTCGTCCAATTAGGGCTTTTAACCAATCTTGTGCATCCAATAAGTGATTTTGTGTCATTGGTTGAACATTTAGGTCATTATCATCCTCCCAAGGCTTATTCTCGTCCAATTAGGGTTTTTAACCAATCTTGTGCATCCAATAAGTGATTTTGTGTCATTGGTTGAACATTTAGGTCATTTTCGTCCTCCCAAGGCTTATTCTCGTGCATTTAGGGTTTTTAACCAATCTTGTGCATCCAATAAGTGATTTTGTGTCATTGGTTGAAAATTTAGGTCATTTTCGTCCTCCCTAGGCTTATTCTCGTCCAATTAGGGTTTTGTGCATCCAATTAGTACATTTGTGTCATTGGTTGAACATTTAGGTCATTTTCGTCCTCCCTAGGCTTATTCTCATCCAATTAGGGTTTTTAACTAATCTTGTGCATCCAATAAGTGATTTTGTGTCATTGGTTGAACATTTAGGTCATTTTCGTCCTCCCTAGGCTTATTCTCGTCCAATTAGGGTTTTGTGCATCCAATTAGTACATTTGTGTCATTGGTTGAACATTTAGGTCATTTTCGTCCTCCCTAGGCTTATTCTCATCCAATTAGGGTTTTTAACTAATCTTGTGCATCCAATAAGTGATTTTGTGTCATTGGTTGAACATTTAGGTCATTTTCGTCCTCCCAAGGCTTATTCTCCTCCAATTAGGGTTTTTAACCAATCTTGTGCATCCAATAAGTAATTTTGTGTCATTGTTTGAACATTTAGGTCATTTTCGTCATCCCAAGGCTTATTCTCGTCCAATTAGGGTTTTTAACCAATCTTGTGCATCCAATAAGTACATTTGTGTCATTGGTTGAACATTTAGGTCATTTTCGTCCTCCCTAGGCTTATTCTCATCCAATTAGGGTTTTTAACTAATCTTGTGCATCCAATAAGTGATTTTGTGTCATTGGTTGAACATTTAGGTCATTTTCGTCCTCCCAAGGCTTATTCTCCTCCAATTAGGGTTTTTAACCAATCTTGTGCATCCAATAAGTAATTTTGTGTCATTGTTTGAACATTTAGGTCATTTTCGTCCTCCCAAGGCTTATTCTCGTCCAATTAGGGTTTTTAACCAATCTTGTGCATCCAATAAGTACATTTGTGTCATTGGTTGAACATTTAGGTCATTTTTCGTCCTCCCAAGGCTTATTCTCGTACAGTTAATGATTTTAACCAATCTTGTGCATCCAATAAGTGATTTTGTGTCATTGGTTGAACAATTAGGTAATTTTCGTTCTCCCTAGGCTTATTCTCATCCAATTAGGGTTTTAACCAATCTTGTGCATCCAATAAGTACATTTGTGTCATTGGTTGAACATTTAGGTCATTTTCGTCCTCCCTAGGCTTATTCTCGTCCAATTAGGGTTTTTAACCAATCTTGTGCATCCAATAAGTGATTTTGTGCCTCTGGTTGAACATTTAGGTCATTTTCGTCCTCCCAAGGCTTATTCTCGTCCAATTAGGGTTTTTAACCAATCTTGTGCATCCAATAAGTACATTTGTGTCATTGGTTGAACATTTAGGTCATTTTCGTCCTCCCAAGACTTATTTTTGTCCAATTAGGGTTTTTAACCAATCTTGTGCATCCAATAAGTGATTTTGTGTCATTGGTTGAACATTTAGGTCATTTTCGTCCTCCCAAGGCTTATTCTCGTCCAATTAGGGTTTTTAACCAATCTTGTGCATCCAATTAGTGATTTTGTGTCATTTGTTGAACATTTAGGTCATTTTCGTCCTCCTAAGGCTTATTCTCGTCCAATTAGGGTTTTTAACCAATCTTGTGCATCCAATAAGTGATTTTGTGTCATTGGTTGAACATTTAGGTCATTTTCGTCCTCCCAAGGCTTATTCTCGTCCAATTAGGGTTTTTAACCAATCTTCTGCATCCAATAAATGATTTGGTGTCATTGGTTGAACATTTAGGTCATTTTCGTCCTCCTAAGGCTTATTCTCGTCCAATTAGGGTTTTTAACCAATCTTGTGCATCCAATAAGTGATTTTGTGTCATTGGTTGAACATTTAGGTCATTTTCGTCCTCCCAAGGCTTATTCTCGTCCAATTAGGGTGTTTAACCAATCTTGTGCATCCAATAAGTTATTTTGAGTCATTGGTTGAACATTTAGGTCATTTTCGTCCTCCCAAGGCTTATTCTCGTCCAATTAGGGTTTTTAACCAATCTTGTGCATCCAATAAGTGATTTTGTGTCATTGGTTGAACATTTAGGTCATTTTCGTCCTCCGTAAGCTTATTCTCGTCCAATTAGGGTTTTTAACCAATCTTGTGCATCCAATAAGTACACTTGTGTCATTGGTTGAACATTTAGGTCATTTTCGTCCTCCCAAGGCTTATTCTCGTCCTATTAGGGTTTTTAACCAATCTTGTGCATCCAATAAGTGATTTTGTGTCATTGGTTGAACATTTAGGTCATTTTCGTCCTCCCTAGGCTTATTCTCGTCCAATTAGGGTTTTGTGCATCCAATTAGTACATTTGTGTCATTGGTTGAACATTTAGGTCATTTTCGTCCTCCCTAGGCTTATTCTCATCCAATTAGGGTTTTTAACTAATCTTGTGCATCCAATAAGTGATTTTGTGTCATTGGTTGAACATTTAGGTCATTTTCGTCCTCCCAAGGCTTATTCTCGTCCAATTAGGGTTTTTAACCAATCTTGTGCATCCAATAAGTACATTTGTGTCATTGGTTGAACATTTAGGTCATTTTCGTCCTCCCAAGGCTTATTCTTGTCCAATTAGGGCTTATAACCAATCTTGTGCATCCAATAAGTACATTTGTGTCATTGGTTGAACATTTAGGTCATTTTCGTCCTCCCAAGGCTTATTCTCGTCCAATTAGGGTTTTTAACCAATCTTGTGCATCCAATAAGTACATTTGTGTCATTGGTTGAACATTTAGGTCATTATCGTCCTCCTAAGGCTTATTCTCGTCCAATTAGGGTTTTTAACCAATCTTGTGCATCCAATAAGTGATTTTGTGTCATTGGTTGAACATTTAGGTCATTTTCGTCCTCCCAAGGCTTATTCTCGTCCAATTAGGGGTTTTAACCAATCTTGTGCATCCAATAAGTGATTTTGTGTCATTGGTTAAACATTTAGGTCATTTTCGTCCTCCCAAGGCTTATTCTCGTCCAATTAGGAATTTTAACCAATATTGTGCATCCAATAAGTGATTTTGTGTCATTGGTTGAACATTTAGGTCATTTTCGTCCTCCCAAGGCTTATTCTCGTCCAATTAGGGTTTTTAACCAATCTTGTGCATCCAATAAGTTATTTTGTGTCATTGGTTGAACATTTAGGTCATTTTCGTCATCCCAAGGCTTATTCTCGTCCAATTAGGGTTTTTAACCAATCTTGTGCATCCAATAAGTAATTTTGTGTCATTGGTTGAACATTTAGGTCATTTTCGTCCTCCCAAGGCTTATTCTCGTCCAATTAGGGTTTTTAACCAATCTTGTGCATCCAATAAGTGATTTTGTGTCATTGGTTGAAAATTTAGGTCATTTTCGTCCTCCCTAGGCTTATTCTCGTCCAATTAGGGTTTTGTGCATCCAATTAGTACATTTGTGTCATTGGTTGAACATTTAGGTCATTTTCGTCCTCCCTAGGCTTATTCTCATCCAATTAGGGTTTTTAACTAATCTTGTGCATCCAATAAGTGATTTGGTGTCATTGGTTGAACATTTAGGTCATTTTCGTCCTCCCAAGGCTTATTCTCCTCCAATTAGGGTTTTTAACCAATCTTGTGCATCCAATAAGTAATTTTGTGTCATTGGTTGAACATTTAGGTCATTTTCGTCATCCCAAGGCTTATTCTCGTCCAATTAGGGTTTTTAACCAATCTTGTGCATCCAATAAGTACATTTGTGTCATTGGTTGAATATTTAGGTCATTTTCGTCTTCCCAAGACTTATTCTCGTCCAATTAGGGTTTTTAACCAATCTTGTGCATCCAATAAGTGATTTTGTGTCATTGGTTGAACATTTAGGTCATTTTCGTCATCCCAAGGCTTATTCTCGTCCAATTAGGGTTTTTAACCAATCTTGTGCATCCAATAAGTGATTTTGTGTCATTGGTTGAACATTTAGGTCATTTTCGTCCTCCTTAGGCTTATTCTCGTTCAATTAGGGTTTTGAACCAATCTTGTGTATCCAATAAGTGATTTTGTGTCATTGTTTGAACATTTAGGTTATTTTCGTCCTCCCAAGGCATATTCTCCTCCAATTAAGGTTTTTAACCAATCTTGTGCATCCAATTAGTACTTTTGTGTCATTGGTTGAACATTTAGGTCATTTTCTTCCTCCCAAGGATTATTCTCGTCCAATTAGGGCTTTTAACCAATCTTGTGCATCCAATAAGTGATTTTGTGTCATTGGTTCAACATTTAGGTCATTATCGTCCTCCGAAGGCTTATTCTCGTCCAATTAGGGTTTTTAACCAATCTTGTGCATCCAATAAGTGATTTTGTGTCATTAGTTGAACATTTAGGTCATTTTCGTCATCCCAAGGCTTATTCTCGTCCAATTAGGGTTTTTAACCAATCTTGTGCATCCAATAAGTACATTTGTGTCATTGGTTGAACATTTAGGTCATTTTCGTCCTCCCAAGACTTATTCTCGTCCAATTAGGGTTTTTAACCAATCTTGTGCATCCAATAAGTGATTTTGTGTCATTGGTTGAACCTTTAGGTCATTTTCGTCATCCCAAGGCTTATTCTCGTCCAATTAGGGTTTTTAACCAATCTTGTGCATCCAGTAAGTGATTTTGTGTCATTGGTTGAACATTTAAGTCATTTTCGTCCTCCCTAGGCTTATTCTCGTACAATTAGGGTTTTGATCCAATCTTGTGTATCCAATAACTGATTTTGTGTCATTGGTTGAACATTCAGGTCATTATCGTCCTCCCAAGGCTTATTCTCCTCCAATTAGGGTTTTTAACCAATCTTGTGCGTCCAATAAGTAATTTTGTGTCATTGGTTGAACATTTAGGTCATTTTCATCATCCCAAGGCTTATTCTCGTCCAATTAGGGTTTTTAACCAATCTTGTGCATCCAATAAGTACATTTGTGTCATTGGTTGAACATTTAGGTCATTATCGTCCTCCCAAGGCTTATTCTCGTCCAATTAGGGTTTTTAACCAATCTTGTGCATCCAATAAGTACATTTGTGTCGTTGGTTGAACATTTAGGTCATTTTCGTCCTCCCAAGGCTTATTCTCGTCCAATTAGGGTTTTTAACCAATCTTGTGGATCCAATAAGTACATTTGTGTCATTGGTTGAACATTTAGGTCATTTTCGTCCTCCCAAGCCTTATTCTCGTCCATTTAGGGTTTTTAACCGATCTTGTGCATCCAATAAGTACATTTGTTTCATTGGTTGAACATTTAGGTCATTTTCGTCCTCCCAAGGCTTATTCTCGTCCAATTAGGGTTTTTAACCAAACTTGTGCATCCAATAAGTACATTTGTGTCATTGGTTGAACATTTAGGTCATTTTCGTCTTCGCAAGGCTTATTCTCGTCCAATTAGGGTTTTTAACCAATCTTGTGCATCCAATAAGTGATTTTGTGTCATTGGTTGAACATTTAGGTCATTTTCGTCTTCGCAAGGCTTATTCTCGTCCAATTAGGGTTTTTAACCAATCTTGTGCATCCAATAAGTACATTTGTGTCATTGGTTGAACATTTAGGTCATTTTCGTCCTCCCTAGGCTTATTCTCGTCCAATTAGGGTTTTTAACCAATCTTGTGCATCCAATAAGTGATTTTGTGTCATTGGTTGAACATTTAGGTCATTTTCGTCCTCCCAGGGCTTAATCTCATCCAATTAGGGTTTTTAACCAATCTTGTGCATCCAATAAGTGATTTTGTGTCATTGGTTGAACATTTAGGTCATTTTCGTCCTCCCAAGGCTTATTCTCGTCCAATTAGGGTTTTTAACCAATCTTGTGCATCCAATAAGTACATTTGCGTCATTGCTTTATTATTTAGGTCATTTTCATCCTCCCAAGGCTTATTCTCGTCCAATTAGGGTTTTTAACCAATCTTGTGCATCCAATAAGTACATTTGTGTCATTGGTTGAACATTTAGGTCATTTTCGTCCTCCCAAGACTTATTCTCGTCCAATTAGGGTTTTTAACCAATCTTGTGCATCCAATAAGTACATTTGTGTCAATTGTTGAACATTTAGGTCATTTTTCGTCCTCCCAAGGCTTATTCTCGTCCAATTAGGGTTTTTAACCAATCTTGTGCATCCAATAAGTACATTTGTGTCGCTGGTTGAACATTTAGGTCATTTTCGTCCTCCCAAGGCTTATTCTCGTCCAATTAGGGTTTTTAACCAATCTTGTGCATCCAATAAGTACATTTGTGTCATTGGTTGAACATTTAGGTCATTTTCGTCCTCCCAAGGCTTATTCTCGTCCAATTAGGGTTTTTAACCAATCTTGTGCATCCAATAAGTGATTTTGTGTCGTTGGTTGAACGTTGAGGTCATTTTCGTCCTCCGAAGGCTTATTCTCGTCCAATTAGGGTTTTTAACCAATCTTGTGCATCCAATAAGTACATTTGTGTCATTGGTTGAACAATTACGTCATTTTCGTCCTCCCAAGGCTTATTCTCGTCCAATTAGGGTTTTTAACCAATCTTGTGCATCCAATAAGTACATTTGTGTCATTGGTTGAACATTTAGGTCATTTTCGTCCTCCCAAGGCTTATTCTCGTCCAATTAGGGTTTTTAACCAATCTTGTGCATCCAATAAGTGATTTTGTGTCTTTGGTTGAATATTTAGGTCATTTTCGTCCTCCCAAGGCTTATTCTCGTCCAATTAGGGTTTTTAACCAATCTTGTGCATCCAATAAGTACATTTGTGTCATTGGTTGAACATTTAGGTCATTTTCGTCCTCCCAAGACTTATTCTCGTCCAATTAGGGTTTTTAACCAATCTAGTGCATCCAATAAGTGATTTTGTGTCATTGGTTGAACATTTAAGTCATTTTCGTCCTCCCGAGGCTTATTCTCGTCCAATTAGGGTTTTTAACCAATCTTGTGCATCCAATAAGTGATTTTGTGTCATTGGTTGAACATTTAGGTCATTTTCGTCCTCCCTAGGCTTATTCTCGTCCAATTAGGGTTTTTAACTAATCTTGTGCATCCAATAAATACATTTGTGTCATTGGTGGAACATTTAGGTCATTTTCGTCCTCCCAATGCTTATTCTCCTCCAATTAGGGTTTTTAACCAATCTTGTGCATCCAATAAGTGATTTTGTGTCATTGGTTGAACATTTAGGTCATTTTCATCCTCCCTAGGCTTTTTCTCGTCCAATTAGGGGATTTAACCAATCTTGTGCATCCAATAAGTACATTTGTGTCATTGGTTGAACATTTAGGTCATTTTCGTCCTCCCAAGGCTTATTCTCGTCCAATTAGGGTTTTTAACCAATCTTGTGCATCCAATAAGTGATTTTGTGTCATTGGTTGAACATTTAGGTCATTTTCGTCCTCCGAAGTCTTATTCTCATCCAATTAGGGTTTTTAACAAATCTTGTGCATCCAATAAGTACATTTGTGTCATTGGTTGAACATTTAGGTCATTTTCGTCCTCCCAAGGCTTATTCTCGTCCAATTAGGGTTTTTAACCAATCTTGTGCATCCAATAAGTGATTTTGTGCCATAATTTGAACATTTAGGTTATTTGCGTGCTCCCAAGGCTTATTCTCGTCCAATTAAGGTTTTTAACCAATCTTGTGCATCCAATTAGTACTTTTGTGTCATTGGTTGAACATTTAGGTCATTTTCTTCCTCCTAAGGATTATTCTCGTCCAATTAGGGCTTTTAACCAATCTTGTGCATCCAATAAGTGATTTTGTGTCATTGGTTGAACATTTAGGTCATTATCATCCTCCCAAGGCTTATTCTCGTCCAATTAGGGTTTTTAACCAATCTTGTGCATCCAATAAGTGATTTTGTGTCATTGGTTGAACATTTAGGTCATTTTCGTCCTCCCAAGGCTTATTCTCGTGCATTTAGGGTTTTTAACCAATCTTGTGAATCCAATAAGTGATTTTGTGTCATTGGTTGAACATTTAGGTCATTTTCGTCCTCCCTAGGCTTATTCTCGTTCAATTAGGGTTTTGAACCAATCTTGTGTATCCAATAAGTGATTTTGTGTCATTGTTTGAACATTTAGGTTATTTTCGTCCTCCAAAGGCATATTCTCCTCCAATTAGGGTTTTTAACCAATTTTGTGCATCCAATAAGTACATTTGTGTCATTGGTTGAACATTTAGGTCATTTTCGTCCTCCCAAGGCTTATTCTCGTCCAATTAGGGTTTTTAACCAATCTTGTGCATCCAATAAGTGATTTTGTGCCATAATTTGAACATTTAGGTTATTTGCGTGCTCCCAAGGCTTATTCTCGTCCAATTAAGGTTTTTAACCAATCTTGTGCATCCAATTAGTACTTTTGTGTCATTGGTTGAACATTTAGGTCATTTTCTTCCTCCTAAGGATTATTCTCGTCCAATTAGGGCTTTTAACCAATCTTGTGCATCCAATAAGTGATTTTGTGTCATTGGTTGAACATTTAGGTCATTATCATCCTCCCAAGGCTTATTCTCGTCCAATTAGGGTTTTTAACCAATCTTGTGCATCCAATAAGTGATTTTGTGTCATTGGTTGAACATTTAGGTCATTTTCGTCCTCCCAAGGCTTATTCTCGTGCATTTAGGGTTTTTAACCAATCTTGTGCATCCAATAAGTGATTTTGTGTCATTGGTTGAAAATTTAGGTCATTTTCGTCCTCCCTAGGCTTATTCTCGTCCAATTAGGGTTTTGTGCATCCAATTAGTACATTTGTGTCATTGGTTGAACATTTAGGTCATTTTCGTCCTCCCTAGGCTTATTCTCATCCAATTAGGGTTTTTAACTAATCTTGTGCATCCAATAAGTGATTTTGTGTCATTGGTTGAACATTTAGGTCATTTTCGTCCTCCCTAGGCTTATTCTCGTCCAATTAGGGTTTTGTGCATCCAATTAGTACATTTGTGTCATTGGTTGAACATTTAGGTCATTTTCGTCCTCCCTAGGCTTATTCTCATCCAATTAGGGTTTTTAACTAATCTTGTGCATCCAATAAGTGATTTTGTGTCATTGGTTGAACATTTAGGTCATTTTCGTCCTCCCAAGGCTTATTCTCCTCCAATTAGGGTTTTTAACCAATCTTGTGCATCCAATAAGTAATTTTGTGTCATTGTTTGAACATTTAGGTCATTTTCGTCATCCCAAGGCTTATTCTCGTCCAATTAGGGTTTTTAACCAATCTTGTGCATCCAATAAGTACATTTGTGTCATTGGTTGAACATTTAGGTCATTATCGTCCTCCCAAGGCTTATTCTCGTCCAATTAAGGTTTTTAACCAATCTTGTGCATCCAATTAGTACTTTTGTGTCATTGGTTGAACATTTAGGTCATTTTCTTCCTCCTAAGGATTATTCTCGTCCAATTAGGGCTTTTAACCAATCTTGTGCATCCAATAAGTGATTTTGTGTCATTGGTTCAACATTCAGGTCATTATCGTCCTCCCAAGGCTTATTCTCCTCCAATTAGGGTTTTTAACCAATCTTGTGCGTCCAATAAGTAATTTTGTGTCATTGGTTGAACATTTAGGTCATTTTCATCATCCCAAGGCTTATTCTCGTCCAATTAGGGTTTTTAACCAATCTTGTGCATCCAATAAGTACATTTGTGTCATTGGTTGAACATTTAGGTCATTATCGTCCTCCCAAGGCTTATTCTCGTCCAATTAAGGTTTTTAACCAATCTTGTGCATCCAATTAGTACTTTTGTGTCATTGGTTGAACATTTAGGTCATTTTCTTCCTCCTAAGGATTATTCTCGTCCAATTAGGGCTTTTAACCAATCTTGTGCATCCAATAAGTGATTTTGTGTCATTGGTTGAATATTCAGGTCATTATCGTCCTCCCAAGGCTTATTCTCCTCCAATTAGGGTTTTTAACCAATCTTGTGCGTCCAATAAGTAATTTTGTGTCATTGGTTGAACATTTAGGTCATTTTCATCATCCCAAGGCTTATTCTCGTCCAATTAGGGTTTTTAACCAATCTTGTGCATCCAATAAGTACATTTGTGTCATTGGTTGAACATTTAGGTCATTATCGTCCTCCCAAGGCTTATTCTCGTCCAATTAGGGTTTTTAACCAATCTTGTGCATCCAATAAGTGATTTTGTGTCATTGGTTGAACATTTAGGTCATTTTCGTCATCCCAAGGCTTATTCTCGTCCAATTAGGGTTTTTAACCAATCTTGTGCATCCAATAAGTGATTTTGTGTCATTGGTTGAACATTTGGGTCATTTTCGTCCTCCCAAGGCTTATTCTCGTCCAATTAGGGTTTTTAACCAATCTTGTGCATCCAATAAGTGATTTTGTGTCATTGGTTGAACATTTAGGTCATTTTCGTTCTTCAAAGGCTTATTCTCGTCCAATTAGGGTTTTTAACCAATCTTGTGCATCCAATAAGTGATTTTGTGTCATTGGTTGAACATTTAGGTCATTTTCGTCATCCCAAGGCTTATTCTCGTCCAATTAGGGTTTTTAACCAATCTTGTGCATCCAATAAGTGATTTTGTGTCATTGTTTGAACATTTGGGTCATTTTCGTCCTCCCAAGGCTTATTCTCGTCCAATTAGGGTTTTTAACCAATCTTGTGCATCCAATAAGTACTTTTGTCTCATTGGTTGAACATTTAGGTCATTTTCGTCCTCCCAAGGCTTATTCTCGTCCAATTAGGGTTTTTAACCAATCTTGTGCATCCAATAAGTGATTTTGTGTCATTGGTTGAACATTTAGGTCATTTTCGTCCTCCCATGGATTTTTCTCGTCCAATTAGGGTTTTTAACCAATCTTGTGCATCCAATAAGTACATTTGTGTCATTGGTTGAACATTTAGGTCATTTTCGTCCTCCCAAGGCTTATTCTCGTCCAATTAGGGTTTTTAACCAATCTTGTGCATCCAATAAGTGATTTTGTGTCATTGGTTGAACATTTAGGTCATTTTCGTCCTCCCAATGCTTATTCTCTTCCAATTAGGGGTTTTAACCAATCTTGTGCATCCAATAAGTACATTTGTGTCATTGGTTGAACATTTAGGTCATTTTCGTCCTCCCAAGGCTTATTCTCGTCCAATTAGGGTTTTTAACCAATCTTGTGCATCCAATAAGTGATTTTGTGTCATTGGTTGAACATTTAGGTCATTTTTGTCCTCCCTAGCCTTATTCTCTTCCAATTAGGGTTTTTAACTTATCTTGTGCATCCAATAAGTGATTTTGTGTCATTGGTTGAACATTTAGGTCATTTTCGTCCTCCCTAGGCTTATTCTCGTCCAATTATGGTTTTTAACCATTCTTGTGCATCCAATAAGTGATTTTGTGCCATTGATTGAACATTTAGGTCATTTTCGTCATCCCAAGGCTAATTCTCGTCCAATAGGGTTTTTAACCAATCTTGTGCATCCAATAAGTACATTTGTGTCATTGGTTGAACATTTAGGTCATTTTCGTCCTCCCAAGGCTTATTCTCGTCCAATTAGGGTTTTTAACCAATCTTGTGCATCCAATAAGTGATTTTGTGTCATTGGTTGAACATTTAGGTCATTTTCGTCCTCCGAAGTCTTATTCTCATCCAATTAGGGTTTTTAACAAATCTTGTGCATCCAATAAGTACATTTGTGTCATTGGTTGAACATTTAGGTCATTTTCGTCCTCCCAAGGCTTATTCTCGTCCAATTAGGGTTTTTAACCAATCTTGTGCATCCAATAAGTGATTTTGTGTCATTCGTTGAACATTTAGGTCATTTTCGTCCTCCCTAGTCTTATTCTCGTCCAATTAGGGTTTTTAACCAATCTTGTGCATCCAATAAGTACATTTGTGTCATTGGTTGAACATTTAGGTCATTTTCGACCTCCTAAGGCTTATTCTCGTCCAATTAGGGTTTTTAACCAATCTTGTGCATCCAATAAGTGATTTTGAGTCATCGCTTGAACATTTTGGTCATTTTCGTCCTCCCTAGTCTTATTCTCATCCAATTAGGGTTTTTAACAAATCTTGTGCATCCAATAAGTACATTTGTGTCATTGGTTGAACATTTAGGTCATTTTCGTCCTCCCAAGGCTTATTCTCGTCCAATTAGGGTTTTTAACCAATCTTGTGCATCCAATAAGTGATTTTGTGTCATTGGTTAACATTTAGGTCATTTTCCTCCTCCCAAGGCTTATTCTCGTCCAATTAGGGTTTTTAACCAATCTTGTGCATCCAATAAGTACATTTGTGTCATTGGTTGAACATTTAGGTCATTTTCGTCCTCCCTAGGCTTATTCTCGTCCAATTAGGGTTTTTAACCAATCTTGTGCATCCAATAAGTACATTTAATTCATTGGTGGAACATTTAGGTCATTTTCGTCCTCCCTAGGCTTATTCTCGTCCAATTAGGGTTTTTATCCAATCTTGTGCATCGAATAAGTGATTTTGTGTCATTGGTTGAACATTTAGGTCATTTTCGTCCTCCTGGGGCTTATTCTCGTCCAATTAGGGTTTTTAACCAATCTTGTGCATCCAATAAGTGATTTTGTGTCATTGGTTGAACATTTAGGTCATTTTCGTCCTCTCAAGGCTTATTCTCGTCCAATTAGGGTTTTTAACCAATCTTGTGCATCCAATAAGTGATTTTGTTTCATTGGTTGAACATTTAGGTCATTTTCGTCCTCCCAAGGCTTATTCTCGTCCAATTAGGGTTTTTAACCAAACTTGTGCATCCAATAAGTACTTTTGTGTCATTGGTTGAACATTTAGGTCATTTTCGTCCTCCCAAGGCTTATTCTCGTCCAATTAGGGTTTTTAACCAATTTTGTGCATCCAATAAGTGATTTTGTGTCATTGGTTGAACATTTAGGTCATTTTCGTCCTCCCAAAGCTTATTCTCGTCCAATTAGGGATTTGAACCAATCTTGTGTATCGAATAAGTGATTTTGTGTCATTGTTTGAACATTTAGGTTATTTTCGTACTCCCAAGGCTTATTCTCGTCCACTTAGGGTGTTTAACCAATCTTGTGCATCCAATAAGTACATTTGTGTCATTGGTTGAACATTTAGGTCATTTTCGTCCTCCCAAGGCTTATTCTCGTCCAATTAGGGTTTTTAACCAATCTTGTGCATCCAATAAGTGATTTTGTGTCATTGGTTGAACATTTAGGTCATTTTCGTCCTCCCAAGGCTTATTCTCGTCCAATTAGGGTTTTTAACCAATCTTGTGCATCCAATAAGTGATTTTGTGCCATAGTTTGAACATTTAGGTCATTTTGGTCCTCCCAAGGCTTATTCTCGTCCAATTAGGGTTTTTAACCAATCTTGTGCATCCAATAAGTTCATTTGTGTCATTAATTGAACATTTAGGTCATTTTCGTCCTCCCAAGGCTTATTCTCGTCCAATTAGGGTTTTGAACCAATCTTGTGCATCCAATAAGTGATTTTGTGTCATTGTTTGAACATTTAGGTTATTTTCGTACTCCCAAGGCTTATTCTCGTCCAATTAGGGTTTTTAACCAATCTTGTGCATCCAATAAGTACATTTGTGTCATTGGTTGAACATTTAGGTCATTTTCGTCCTCCCAAGACTTATTCTCGTCCAATTAGGGTTTTTAACCAATCTTGTGCATCCAATAAGTGATTTTGTGTCATTGGTTGAACATTTAGGTCATTTTCGTCCTCTCAAGGCTTATTCTCGTCCAATTAGGGTTTTTAACCAATCTTGTGCATCCAGTAAGTGATTTTGTGTCATTGGTTGAACATTTAGGTCATTTTCGTCCTCCCTAGGCTTATTCTCGTTCAATTAGGGTTTTGAACCAATCTTGTGTATCCAATAAGTGATTTTGTGTCATTGTTTGAACATTTAGGTTATTTTCGTCCTCCCAAGGCATATTCTCCTCCAATTAGGGTTTTTAACCAATTTTGTGCATCCAATAAGTACATTTGTGTCATTGGTTGAACATTTAGGTCATTTTTGTCCTCCCAGGGCTTATTCTCGTCCAATTAGGGTTTTTAACCAATCTTGTGCATCCAATAAGTGATTTTGTGTCATTGGTTGAACATTTAGGTCATTTTCGTCCTCCCAAGGCTTATTCTCGTCCAATTAGGGTTTTTAACCAATCTTGTGCATCCAATAAGTACATTTGCGTCATTGCTTTATTATTTAGGTCATTTTCATCCTCCCAAGGCTTATTCTCGTCCAATTAGGGTTTTTAACCAATCTTGTGCATCCAATAAGTACATTTGTGTCATTGGTTGAACATTTAGGTCATTTTCGTCCTCCCAAGACTTATTCTCGTCCAATTAGGGTTTTTAACCAATTTTGTGCTTCCAATAAGTACATTTGTGTCATTGGTTGAACATTTAGGTCATTTTCGTCCTCCCAAGGCTTATTCTCGTCCAATTAGGGTTTTTAACCAATCTTGTGCATCCAGTAAGTGATTTTGTGTCATTGGTTGAACATTTAGGTCATTTTCGTCCTCCCAAGGCTTATTCTCGTTCAATTAGGGTTTTGAACCAATCTTGTGTATCCAATAAGTGATTTTGTGTCATTGTTTGAACATTTAGGTTATTTTCGTCCTCCCAAGGCATATTCTCCTCCAATTAGGGTTTTTAACCAATTTTGTGCATCCAATAAGTACATTTGTGTCATTGGTTGAACATTTAGGTCATTTTCGTCCTCCCAAGGCTTATTCTCGTCCAATTAGGGTTTTTAACTAATCTTGTGCATCCAATAAGTGATTTTGTGTCATTGGTTGAACATTTAGGTCATTTTCATCCTCCCAAGGCTTATTCTCCTCCAATTAGGGTTTTTAACCAATCTTGTGCATCCAATAAGTAATTTTGTGTCATTGTTTGAACATTTAGGTCATTTTCGTCATCCCAAGGCTTATTCTCGTCCAATTAGGGTTATTAACCAATCTTGTGCATCCAATAAGTACATTTGTGTCTTTGGTTGAACATTTAGGTCATTTTCGTCCTCCCAAGACTTATTCTCGTCCAATTAGGGTTTTTAACCAATCTTGTGCATCCAATAAGTGATTTTGTGTCATTGGTTGAAAATTTAGGTCATTTTCGTCCTCCCTAGGCTTATTCTCGTCCAATTAGGGTTTTGTGCATCCAATTAGTACATTTGTGTCATTGGTTGAACATTTAGGTCATTTTCGTCCTCCCTAGGCTTATTCTC
>JBBPBP010000340.1:106130-134422 GCA_037974735.1 Cicer chorassanicum
GTTAAAAACCCTAATTGGACGAGAATAAGTCTTGGGAGGACGAAAATGACCTAAATGTTCAACCAATGACACAAATGTACTTATTGGATGCACAAGATTGGTTAAAAACCCTAATTGGACGAGAATAAGACTTGGGATGACGAAAATGACCTAAATGTTCAACCAATGACACAAAATCACTTATTGGATGCACAAGATTGGTTAAAAACCCTAATTGGAGGAGAATAAGCCTTGGGAGGACGAAAATGACCTAAATGTTCAACCAATGACACAAAATCACTTATTGGATGCAGAAGATTGGTTAAAAACCCGAATTGGACGAGAATAAGCCTTGGGAGGACGATAATGACCTAAATGTTCAACCAATGACACAAATGTACTTATTGGATGCACAAAATTGGTTAAAAACCCTAATTGGACGAGAATAAGTCTTGGGAGGACGAAAATGACCTAAATGTTCAACCAATGACACAAATGTACTTATTGGATGCACAAAATTGGTTAAAATCCCTAATTTGAGGAGTATATGCCTTGGGAGGACGAAAAATAACCTAAATGTTCAAACAATGACACAAAATCACTTATTGGATACACAAGATTGGTTCAAAACCCTAATTGAACGAGAATAAGCCTAAGGAGGACGAAAATGACCTAAATGTTCAACCAATGACACAAAATCACTTACTGGATCCACAATATTGGTTAAAAACCCTAATTGGACGAGAATAAGCTTTGGGAGGACGAAAATGACCTAAATGTTCAACCAATGACACAAAATCACTTATTGGATGCACAAGATTGGTTAAAAACCCTAATTGGACGAGAATAAGCATTGGGAGGACGAAAATGACCTAAATGTTCAAACAATGACACAAAATCACTTATTGGATGCACAAGATTGGTTAAAAACCCGAATTGGACGAGAATAAGCCTTGGGAAGACGATAATGACCTAAATGTTCAACCAATGACACAAAATCACTTATTGGATGCACAAGATTAGTTAAAAACCCTAATTGGACGAGAATAAGCCTAGGGAGGACGAAAATGACCTAAATGTTCAACCAATGACACAAATGTACTAATTGGATGCACAAAACCCTAATTGGACGAGAATAAGCCTAGGGAGAATGAAAATGACCTAAATGTTCAACAAATGACACAAAATCATTTATTAGATGCACAAGATTGGTTAAAAACCCTAATTGGACGAGAATAAGACTTGGGAGGACGAAAATGACCTAAATGTTCAACCAATGACACAAATGTACTAATTGGATGCACAAAACCCTAATTGGACGAGAATAAGCCTAGGGAGGACGAAAATGACCTAAATGTTCAACCAATGACACAAAATCACTTGTTGGATGCACAAGATTGGTTAAAAACCCTAATTGGACGAGAATAAGCCTTGGGAGGACGAAAATGACCTAAATGTTCAACCAATGACACAAAATCACTTATTGGATGCACAAGAATGGTTAAAAACCCTAATTGGACGAGAATAAGCCTTGGGAGGACGAAAATGACCTAAATGTTCAAATAATGACACAAAATCACTTATTGGATGCACAAGATTGGTTACAAACCCTAATTGGACGAGAATAAGCCTTGGGAGGACGAAAATGACCTAAATGTTCAACCAATGACACAAAATCACTTATTGGATGCACAAGATTGGTTAAAAACCCTAATTGGACGAGAATAAGTCTTGGGAGGACGAAAATGACCTAAATGTTCAACAAATAACACAAATGTACTTATTGGATGCACAAGATTGGTTAAAAACCCTAATTGGACGAGAATAAGCCTTGGGAGGACGAAAATGACCTAAATGTTCAACCAATGACACAAAATCACTTATTGGATGCACAAGATTGGTTAAAAACCCTAATTGGACGAGAATAAGCCTTGGGAGGACGAAAATGACCTAAATGTTCAACCAATGACACAAATGTACTTATTGGATGCACAAGATTGGTTAAAAACCCTAATTGGACGAGAATAAGCCTTGGGAAGACGAAAATAACCTAAATGTTCAACCAATGACACAAAATCACTTATTGGATGCACAAGATTGGTTAAAAACCCTAATTGGACGAGAATAAGCATTGGGAGGACGAAAATGACCTAAATGTTCAACCAATGACACAAATGTACTTATTGGATGCACAAGATTGGTTAAAAACCCTAATTGGACGAGAATAAGCCTTGGGAGGACGAAAATGACCTAAATGTTCAACCAATGACACAAATGTACTTATTGGATGCACACTATTGGTTAAAACCCCTAATTGGACGAGAATAAGCCTAGGGAGGACGAAAATGATCTAAATGTTCAACTAATTACACAAAATCACTTATTGGATGCACAAGATTTGTTAAAAACCCTAATTGGACGAGAATAAGCATTGGGAGGACAAAAATGACCTAAATCTTCAACCAATGACACAAATGTACTTATTGGATGCACAAGATAGGTTAAAACCCTAATTGGACGAGAATAAGCCTTGGGAGGATGAAAATGACCTAAATGTTCAACCAATGACACAAAATCACTTATTGGATGCACAAGATTGGTTAAAAACCCTAATTGGACGAGAATAAGCCTTGGGACGACGAAAATGACCTAAATGTTCAACCAATGACACAAAATCACTTATTGGATGCAAAAGATTGGTTAAAACCCTAATTGGACGAGAATAAGCCTTGGGAGGACGAAAATGACCTAAATGTTCAACCAATGACACAAAATCACTTATTGGATGCACAAGATTGGTTAAAAACCCTAATTGGACGAGAATAAGCCTTGGGAGGACGAAAATGACCTAAATGTTCAACCAATGACACAAATGTACTTATTGGATGCAAAAGATTGGTTAAAAACCCTAATTGGACGAGAATAAGCCTTGGGAGGACGAAAATGACTTAAATGATTAACCCATGACACAAATGTACTTATTGGATGCACAAGATTGGTTCAAAACCCTAATTGGACGAGAATAAGCCTTGGGAGGACAAAAATGACATAAATGTTCAACCAATGACACAAAATCATTTATTGGATGCACAAGATTGGTTAAAAACCCTAATTGGACGAGAATAAGCCTTGGGAGGACGAAAATGACCTAAATGTTCAACCAATGACACAAAATCACTTATTGGATGCACAAGATTGGTTAAAAACCCTAATTGGACGAGAATAAGCCTTGGGAGGACGAAAATGACCTAAATGTTCAACCAATGACACAAATGTACTTATTGGATGCACAATATTGGTTAAAAACCCTAATTGGACAAGAATAAGCCTTGGGAGGACGAAAATGACCTAAATGTTCAACCTGTGACACAAAATCACTTATTGGATGCACAAGAAAGGTTAAAAACCCTAATTGGACGAGAATAAGCCTAGGGAGGACGAAAATGACCTAAATATTCAACCAATGACACAAAATCACTTATTGGATGCACAAGATTGGTTAAAAACCCTAATTGGACGAGAATAAGCCTTGGGAGGACGAAAATGACCTAAATGTTCAACCAATGACACAAAATCACGTATTGGATGCACATGATTGGTTAAAAACCCTAATTGGACGAGAATAAGCCTTGGGAGGACGAAAATGACCTAAATGTTCAACCAATGACACAAAATCACTTATTGGATGCACAAGATTGGTTAAAAACCCTAATTGGACGAGAATAAGCCTTGGGAGTACGAAAATGACCTAAATGTTCAACCAATGACACAAATGCACTTATTGGATGCACAAGATTGGTTAAAAACCCTAATTGGACGAGAATAAGCCTTGGGAGGACGAAAATGACCTAAATGTTCAACCAATGACACAAGTGTACTTATTGGATGCACAAGATTGGTTAAAAACCCTAATTGGACGAGAATATGCTTAGGGAGGACGAAAATGACCTAAATGTTCAACCAATGACACAAAATCACTTATTGGATGCACAAGATTGGTTAAAAACCCTAATTGGACGAGAATAAGCCTTGGGAGGACGAAAATGACCTAAATGTTCAACCAATGACACAAATTTACTTAATGGATGCACAAGATTGGTTAAAAACCCTAATTGGACGAGAATAAGCCTTGGGAGGACGAAAATGACCTAAATGTTCAACCAATGACACAAAATCACTTATTGGATGCACAAGATTGGTTAAAAACCCTAATTGGACGAGAATAAGCCTTGGGAGGACGAAAATGACCTAAAATGTTCAACCAATGACACAAATGTACTTATTGGATGCACAAGATTGGTTAAAAACCCTAATTGGACGAGAATAAGCCTTGGGAGGACGAAAATGACCTAAATGTTCAACCAATGACACAAATGTACTTATTGGATGCACAAGATTGGTTAAAAACCCTAATTAACCGAGAATAAGCCTTGGGAGGACGAAAATTACCTAAATGTTCAACCAATGACACAAAATCACTTATTGGATGCACAAGATTGGTTAAAAACCCTAATTGGACGAGAATAAGCCTTGGGAGGACGAAAATGACCTAAATGTTCAACCAATGACACAAATGTACTTATTGGATGCACAAAATTGGTTAAAAACCCTAATTGGAGGAGAATATGCCTTTGGAGGACGAAAATAACCTAAATGTTCAAACAATGACACAAAATCACTTATTGGATACACAAGATTGGTTCAAAACCCTAATTGAACGAGAATAAGCCTAGGGAGGACGAAAATGACCTAAATGTTCAACCAATGACACAAAATCACTTACTGGATGCACAAGATTGGTTAAAAACCTTAATTGGACGAGAATAAGCCTTGGGAGCACGCAAATAACCTAAATGTTCAAATTATGGCACAAAATCACTTATTGGATGCACAAGATTGGTTAAAAACCCTAATTGGACGAGAATAAGCCTTGGGAGGAGGAAAATGACCTAAATATTCAACCAATGACACAAATGTACTTATTGGATGCACAAAATTGGTTAAAAACCCTAATTGGAGGAGAATATGCCTTGGGAGGACGAAAATAACCTAAATGTTCAAACAATGACACAAAATTACTTATTGGATGCACAAGATTGGTTCAAAACCCTAATTGAACGAGAATAAGCCTAGGGAGGTTGAAAATGACCTAAATGTTCAACCAATGACACAAAATCACTTACTGGATGCACAAGATTGGTTAAAAACCCTAATTGGACGAGAATAAGCCTTGGGATGACGAAAATGACCTAAATGTTCAACCAATGACACAAAATCACTTATTGGATGCACAAGATTGGTTAAAAACCCTAATTGGACGAGAATAAGTCTTGGGAGGACGAAAATGACCTAAATGTTCAACCAATGACACAAATGTACTTATTGGATGCACAAGATTGGTTAAAAACCCTAATTGGACGAGAATAAGCCTTGGGATGATGAAAATGACCTAAATGTTCAACCAATGACACAAAATTACTTATTGGATGCACAAGATTGGTTAAAAACCCTAATTGGAGGAGAATAAGCCTTGGGATGACGAAAATGACCTAAATGTTCAACCAATGACACAAAATCACTTATTGGATGCACAAGATTAGTTAAAAACCCTAATTGGACGAGAATAAGCCTAGGGAGGACGAAAATGACCTAAATGTTCAACCAATGACACAAATGTACTAATTGGATGCACAAAACCCTAATTGGACGAGAATAAGCCGAGGGAGAATGAAAATGACCTAAATGTTCAACAAATGACACAAAATCATTTATTAGATGCACAAGATTGGTTAAAAACCCTAATTGGACGAGAATAAGCCTTGGGAGGACGAAAATGACCTAAATGTTCAACCAATGACACAAAATCACTTATTGGATGCACAAGATTGGTTAAAAACCCTAATTGGACGAGAATAAGCCTTGGGAGTACGAAAATGACCTAAATGTTCAACCAATGACACAAATGTACTTATTGGATGCACAAAATTGGTTAAAAACCCTAATTGGACGAGAATAAGTCTTGGGAGTACGAAAATGACCTAAATGTTCAACCAATGACACAAATGTACTTATTGGATGCACAAGGTTGCTTAAAAACCCTAATTGGACGAGAATAAGCCTTGGGAGGACGAAAAAGTCCTAAATGTTCAAACAATGACACAAAATCACTTATTGGATGCACAAGATTGGTTAAAAACCCTAATTGGACGAGAATAAGCCTTGGGAGGACGAAAATGACCTAAATGTTCAACCAATGACACAAAATCACTTATTGGATGCACAAGATTGGTTAAAAACCCTAATTGGACGAGAATAAGCCTTGGGAGGAAGAAAATGACCTAAATGTTCAACCAATGACACTAAATCACTTATTGGATGCACAAGATTGCTTAAAAACCCTAATTGGACGAGAATAAGCCTTGGGAGGACGAAAATGACCTAAATGTTCAACCAATGACACAAAATCACTTATTGGATGCACAAGATTGGTTAAAAACCCTAATTGGACGAGAATAAGCCTTGGGAGGACGAAAATGACCTAAATGTTCAACCAATGACACAAATGTACTTATTGGATGCACAAGATAGGTTAAAAAACCCTAATTGGACGAGAATAAGCCTTGGGAGGACGAAAATGACCTAAATGTTCAACCAATGACACAAATGTACTTATTGGATGCACAAGATTGGTTAAAAACCCTAATTGGACGAGAATAAGCCTAGGGAGGACGAAAATGACCTAAATGTTCAAACAATGAAACAAATGTACTTATTGGATGCACAACATTGGTTAAAAACCCTAATTGGACGAGAATAAGCCTTGGGAGGACGAAAATGACCTAAATGTTCAACCAATGACACAAATGTACTTATTGGATGCACAAGATTGGTTAAAAACCCTAATTGGACGAGAATAAGCCTAGGGAGGACGAAAATGACCTAAATGTTCAACCAATGACACAAATGTACCAATTGGATGCACAAAACCCTAATTGGACGAGAATAAGCCTAGGGAGGACGAAAATGACCTAAATGTTCAACCAATGACACAAAATCACTTGTTGGATGCACAAGATTGGTTAAAAACCCTAATTGGACGAGAATAAGCCTTGGGAGGACGAAAATGACCTAAATGCTCAACCAATGACACAAAATCACTTATTGGATGCACAAGATTGGTTAAAAATCCTAATTGGACGAGAATAAGCCTTGGGAGGACGAAAATGACCTAAATGTTCAACCAATGACACAAATGTACTTATTGGAAGCACAAGATTGGTTAAAAACCCTAATTGGACGAGAATAAGCCTTGGGATGACGAAAATGACCTAAATGTTCAACCAATGACACAAAATCACTTATTGGATGCACGAGATTGGTTAAAGACCCTAATTGGAGGAGAATAAGCCTTGGGAGGACGATAATGACCTAAATGTTCAACCAATGACACAAAATCACTTATTGGATGCACAAGATTGGTTAAACACCCTAATTGGAGGAGAATAAGCCTTGGGAGGACGAAAATGACCTAAATGTTCAACCAATGACACAAATGTATTAATTGCATGCACAAAACCCTAATTGGACGAGAATAAGCCTAGGGAGGACGAAAATGACCTAAATGTTCAACCAATGACACAAAATCACTTATTGGATGCACAAGATTAGTTAAAAACCCTAATTGGACGAGAATAAGCCTAGGGAGGACGAAAATGACCTAAATGTTCAACCAATGACACAAATGTACTAATTGGATGCACAAAACCCTAATTGGACGAGAATAAGCCTAGGCAGAACGAAAATGACCTAAATGTTCAACCAATGACACAAAATCATTTATTAGATGCACAAGATTGGTTAAAAACCCTAATTGGACGAGAATAAGCCTTGGGAGGACGAAAATGACCTAAATGTTCAACCAATGACACAAAATCACTTATTGGATGCACAAGATTGTTTAAAAACCCTAATTGGACGAGAATAAGTCTTGGGAGGACGAAAATGACTTAAATGTTCAACCAATGACACAAATGTACTTATTGGATGCACAAAATTGGTTAAAAACCCTAATTGGACGAGAATAAGTCTTGGGAGGACGAAAATGACCTAAATGTTCAACCAATGACACAAATGTACTTATTGGATGCACAAGGTTGCTTCAAAACCCTAATTGGACGAGAATAAGCCTAGGGAGGACGAAAATGACCTAAATGTTCAACCAATGACACAAAATCACTTGTTGGATGCACAAGATTGGTTAAAAACCCTAATTGGACGAGAATAAGCCTTGGGAGGACGAAAATGACCTAAATGCTCAACCAATGACACAAAATCACTTATTGGATGCACAAGATTGGTTAAAAATCCTAATTGGACGAGAATAAGCCTTGGGAGGACGAAAATGACCTAAATGTTCAACCAATGACACAAATGTACTTATTGGATGCACAAAATTGGTTAAAAACCCTAATTGGACGAGAATAAGTCTTGGGAGGACGAAAATGACCTAAATGTTCAACCAATGACACAAATGTACTTATTGGATGCACAAGGTTGCTTAAAAATCCTAATTGGACGAGAATAAGCCTTGGGAGGACGAAAATGACCTAAATGTTCAAACAATGACACAAAATCACTTATTGGATGCACAAGATTGGTTAAAAACCCTAATTGGACGAGAATAAGCCTTGGGAGGACGAAAATGACCTAAATGTTCAACCAATGACACAAAATCAGTTATTGGATGCACAAGATTGGTTAAAAACCCTAATTGGACGAGAATAAGCCTGGGGAGGACGAAAATGACCTAAATGTTCAACCAATGACACAAAATCACTTATTGGATGCACAAGATTGGTTAAAAACCCTAATTGGACGAGAATAAGCCTTGGGAGGACGAAAATGACCTAAATGTTCAACCAATGACACAAATGTACTATTTGGATGCTCAAGATTGGTTAAAACCCTAATTGGACGAGAATAAGCCTAGGGAGGACGAAAATGACCTAAATGTTCAACCAATGACACAAATGTACTTATTGGATGCACAAGATTGGTTAAAACCCCTAATTGGACGAGAATAAGCCTAGAGAGGAAGAAAATGACCTAAATGTTCAACCAATGACACAAAATCACTTATTGGATGCACAAGATTGGTTAAAAACCCTAATTGGACGAGAATAAGCCTAGGGAGGACGAAAATGACCTAAATGTTCAACCAATGACACAAATGTACCAATTGGATGCACAAAACCCTAATTGGACGAGAATAAGCCTAGGGAGGACGAAAATGACCTAAATGTTCAACCAATGACACAAATGTACTAATTGGATGCACAAAACCCTAATTGGACGAGAATAAGCCTAGGGAGAACGAAAATGACCTAAATGTTCAACCAATGACACAAAATCACTTATTGGATGCACAAGATTGGTTAAAAACCCTAATTGGACGAGAATAAGTCTTGGGAGGACGAAAATGACCTAAATGTTCAACCAATGACACAAATGTACTTATTGGATGCACAAGATTGGTTAAAAACTCTAATTGGACGAGAATAAGCCTAGGGAGGACGAAAATGACCTAAATGTTCAACCAATGACACAAATGTACTTATTGGATGCACAAGATTGGTTAAAAACCCTAATTGGATGAGAATAAGCCTAGGGAGTACGAAAATGACCTAAATGTTCAACCAATGACACAAAATCACTTATTGGATGCACAAGATTGGTTAAAAACCCTAATTGGACGAGAATAAGCCTTGGGAGGACGAAAATGACCTAAATGTTCAACCAATGACACAAAAGTACTTATTGGAAGCACAAAATTGGTTAAAAACCCTAATTGGACGAGAATAAGTCTTGGGAGGACGAAAATGACCTAAATGTTCAACCAATGACACAAAATCACTTATTGGATGCACAAGATTAGTTAAAAACCCTAATTGGACGAGAATAAGCCTTGGGAGGACGAAAATGACCTAAATGTTCAACCAATGACACAAATGTACTAATTGGATGCACAAAACCCTAATTGGACGAGAATAAGCCTAGGGAGGACGAAAATGACCTAAATGTTCAACCAATGACACAAAATCACTTGTTGGATGCACAAGATTGGTTAAAAACCCTAATTGGACGAGAATAAGTCTTGGGAGGACGAAAATGACCTAAATGTTCAACCAATGACACAAATGTACTTATTGGATGCACAAGATTGGTTAAAAACCCTAATTGGACGAGAATAAGCCTTGGGAGGAGGAAAATGACCTAAATGTTCAACCAATGACACAAATGTACTTATTGGATGCACAAGATTTGTTAAAAACCCTAATTGGACGAGAATAAGCCTTGGGAGGACGAAAATGACCTAAATGTTCAACCAATGACACAAAATCACTTATTGGATGCACAAGATTGGTTAAAAACCCTAATTGGACGAGAATAAGCCTTGGGAGGACGAAAATGACCTAAATGTTCAAACAATGACACAAAATCACTTATTGGATGCACAAGATTGGTTTAAAACCCTAATTGGACGAGAATATACCTTGGGAAGACGAAAATGACCTAAATGTTCAACCAATGACACACAATCACTTATTGGATGCAGAAGATTATTTAAAAACCCTTATTGGACGAGAATAAGCCTTGTTAGGACGAAAATGACCTAAATGTTCAACCAATGACACAAAATCACTTATTGGATGCACAAGATTGGTTAAAAACCCTAATTGGACGAGAATAAGCCTTGGGAGGACGAAAATGACCTAAATGTTCAACCAATGAAACAAATGTACTTATTGGATGCACAAGATTGGTTAAAAACCCTAATTGGACGAGAATAAGCCTTGGGAGGGCGAAAATGACCTAAATGTTAAACCAATGGCACAAAATCACTTATTGGATGCACAAGATTGGTTAAAAACCCTAAATGGACGAGAATAAGCCTAAGGAGGACGAAAATGACTTAAATGTTCAACCAATGACACAAAATAACTTATTGGATGCACATGATTGGTTAAAAACCCTAATTGGACAAGAATAAGCCTTGGGAGAACGAATATGACCTAAATGTTCAACCAATGACACAAAATCACTTATTAGACGCACAAGATTGGTTAAAAACCCTAATTGGACGAGAATAATCCTTGGGAGGACGAAAATGACCTAAATGTTGAACCAATGACACAAAATCACTTATTGGATGCAAAAGATTGGTTAAAAACCCTAATTAATTGAGAATAAGCCTAGGGAGGACGAAAATGACCTAAATGTTCAACCAATGACACAAATGTACTTATTGGATGCACAAGATTTGTTAAAAACCCTAATTGGACAAGAATAAGTCTTGGGAGAACGAAAATGACCTAAATGTTCAACCAATGACACAAAATCACTTATTGGATGCACAAGATTGGTTAAAAACCCTAATTGGACGAGAATAAGCCTTGGGAGGACGAAAATGACCTAAATGTTCAACCAATGAAACAAATGTACTTATTGGATGCACAAGATTGGTTAAAAACCCTAATTGGACGAGAATAAGCCTTGGGAGGACGAAAATGACCTAAATGTTCAACCAACGACCCAAAATCACTTATTGGATGCACAAGATTGGTTAAAAACCCTAATTGGACGAGAATAAGCCTTGGGAGGACGAAAATGACCTAAATGTTCAACCAATGACACAAAATCACTTATTGGATGCACAAGATTGGTTAAAAACCCTAATTGGGCGAGAATAAGTCTTGGGAGGACGAAAATGAACTAAATGTTCAGCAAATAACACAAATGTACATATTGGATGCACAAGATTGCTTAAAAACCCTAATTGGACGAGAATAAGCCTTGGGAGGACGAAAATGACCTAAATGTTCAAACAATGACACAAAATCACTTATTGGATGCACAAGATTGGTTAAAAACCCTAATTGGACGAGAATAAGCCTTGGGAGGACGAAAATGACCTAAATGTTCAACCAATGACACAAAATCACTTATTGGATGCACAAGATTGGTTAAAAACCCTAATTGGACGAGAATAAGCCTTGGGAGGACGAAAATGACCTAAATGTTCAACCAATGTCACAAATGTACGTATTGGATGCACAAGATTTGTTAAAAACCCTAATTGGACGAGAATAAGCCTTGGGAGGACGAAAATGACCTAAATGTTCAACCAATGACACAAAATCACTTATTGGATGCACAAGATTGGTTAAAAACCCTAATTGGACGAGAATAAGCCTTGGGAGGACGAAAATGACCTAAATGTTCAACCAATGACACAAAATCACTTATTGGATGCACAAGATTGGTTAAAAACCCTACTTGGGCGAGAATAAGCCTTGGGAGGACGAAAATGACCTAAATGTTCAACCAATGACACAAAATCACTTATTGGATGCACAAGATTGGTTAAAAACCCTAATTGGACGAGAATAAGCCTTGGGAGGACGAAAATGACCTAAATGTTCAACCAATGACACAAAATCACTTATTGGATGCACAAGATTGGTTAAAAACCCTAATTGGACGAGAATAAGCCTTGGGAGGACGAAAATGACCTAAATGTTCAACCAATGACACAAAATCACTTATTGGATGCACAAGATTGGTTAAAAACCCTAATTGGACGAGAATAAGCCTTAGGAGGACGAAAATGACCTAAATGTTGAACCAATGACACAAATGTACTTATTGGAAGCACAAGATTGGTTAAAAACCCTAATTGGACGAGAATAAGTCTTGGGAGGACGAAAATGACCTAAATGTTCAACCAATGACACAAATGTACTTATTGGATGCACAAGGTTGCTTAAAAACCCTAATTGGACGAGAATAAGCCTTGGGAGGACGAAAAAGACGTAAATGTTCAAACAATGACACAAAATCACTTATTGGATGCACAAGATTGGTTAAAAACCCTAATTGGACGAGAATAAGCCTTGGGAGGACGAAAATGACCTAAATGTTCAACCAATGACACAAAATCACTTATTGGATGCACAAGATTGGTTAAAAACCCTAATTGGACGAGAATAAGCCTTGGGAGGACGAAAATGACCTAAATGTTCAACCAATGATACAAATGTTCTTATTGGATGCACAAGATTGGTTAAAAACCCTAATTGGACGAGAATAAGCCTTGGGAGGATGAAAATGACCTTAATGTTCAACCAATGACACAAATGTACTTATTGGATGCACAAGATTGGTTAAAAACCCTAATTGGACGAGAATAAGCCTTGGGAGGACGAAACTGACCTAAATGTTCAACCAATGACACAAAATCACTTATTGGATGCACAAGATTGGTTAAAAACCCTAATTGGACGAGAATAAGCCTTAGGAGGACGAAAATGACCTAAATGTTCAACCAATGACACAAATGTACTTATTAAATGCACAAGATTGGTGAAAAACCCTAATTGGACGAGAATAAGCCTAGTGAGGACGAAAATGACCTAAATGTTCAACCAACGACACAAATGTACTTATTGGATGCACAAGATTGGTTAAAAACCCTAATTGGACGAGAATAAGCCTTGGGAGGACGAAAATGACCTAAATGTTCAACCAAAGACACAAAATCACTTATTGGATGCACAAGATTGGTTAAAAACCCTAATTGGACGAGAATAAGCCTTGGGAAGACGAAAATGACATAAATGTTCAACCAATGACACAAAATCACTTATTGGATACACAATATTGGTAAAAACCCTAATTGGACGAGAATAAGCCTTGGGAGGACGAAAATGACCTAAATGTTCAACCAATGACACAAATGTACTTATTGGATGCACAAGATTGGTTAAAAACCCTAATTGGACGAGAATAAGCCTTGGGAGGACGAAAATGACCTAAATGTTCAACCAATGACACAAAATCACTTATTGGATGCACAAGATTGGTTAAAAACCCTAATTGGACGAGAATAAGCCTTGGGAGGACGAAAATGACCTAAATGTTCAACCAATGACACAAATGTACTTATTGGATGCACAAGATTGGTTAAGAACCCTAATTGGACAAGAATAAGCCTTGGGAGGACGAAAATGACATAAATGTTCAACCAATGACACAAATGTACTTATTGGATGCACAAGATTGGTTAAAAACCCTAATTGGACGAGAATAAGCCTTGGGAGGACGAAAATGACCTAAATGGTCAACCAATGACACAAAATCAATTATTGGATGCACAAGATTGGTTAAAAACCCTAACTGCACGAGAATAAGCCTAGGGAGGACGAAAATGACCTAAATGTTCAACCAATGACACAAAATCACTTATTGGATGCACAAGATTGGTTAAAAACCCTAATTGGACGAGAATAAGCCTTGGGAGGACGAAAATGACCTAAATGTTCAACCAATGACACAAAATCACTTATTGGATGCACAAGATTGGTTAAAAACCCTAATTGGACGAGAATAAGCCTTGGGAGGACGAAAATGACCTAAATGTTCAACCAATGACACAAATGTAGTTATTGGATGCACAACACTTGTTGAAAACCCTAATTGGACGAGAATAAGACTTGGGAGGACGAAAACGACCTAAATGTTCAACCAATGACACAAATGTACTTATTGGATGCACAAGATTGGTTAAAAACCGTAATTGGATGAGAATAAGTCTTGGGAGGACGAAAATGACCTAAATGTTCAACCAATGACACAAAATCACTTGTTGGATGCACAAGACTGGTTAAATACCCTAATTGGACGAGAATAAGCCTTGGGAGGACGAAAATGACCTAAATGTTCAACCAATGACACAAAATCACTTATTGGATTCACAAGATTGGTTAAAAACCCTAATTGGACGAGAATAAGCCAAGGGAGGACGAAAATGACCTAAATGTTCAACCAATGATACAAATGTACTTATTGCATGCACAAGCTTGGTTAAAAACCCTAATTGGACGAGAATAAGTCTTGGGAGGACGAAAATGACCTAAATGTTCAACCAATGACACAAAATCACTTGTTGGATGCACAAGATTGGTAAAAAACCCTAATTGGACGAGAATAAGCCTTGGGAGGACGAAAATGACCTAAATGTTCAACCAATGACACAAAATCACTTATTGGATGCACAAGATTGGTTAAAAACCCTAATTGGACGAGAATAAGCCTAAAGAGGACGAAAATGACCTAAATGTTCAACCAATGACACAAAATCACTTATTGGATGCACAAGATTGGTTAAAAACCCTAATTGGACGAGAATAAGCCTTGGGAGGACGAAAATGACCTAAATGTTCAACCAATGACACTTAATCACTTATTGGATGCACAAGATTGGTTAAAAACCCTAATTGGACGAGAATAAGCCTTGGGAGGACGAAAATGACCTAAATGTTCAACCAATGACACAAAATCACTTATTGGATGCACAAGATTGGTTAAAAACCATAATTTGACGAGAATAAGCCTTGGGAGGACGAAAATGACCTAAATGTTCAACCAATGACACAAAATCACTTATTGGATGCACAAGATTGGTTAAAAACCCTAATTGGACGAGAATAAGCCTTGGGAGGACGAAAATGACCTAAATGTTCAACCAATGACACAAAATCACTTATTGGATGCACAAGATTGGTTAAAAACCCTAATTGGACGAGAATAAGCCTTAGGAGGACGATAATGACCTAAATGTTCAACCAATGACACAAATGTACTTATTGGATGCACAAGATTGGTTAAAAACCCTAATTGGACGAGAATAAGCCTTGGGAGGACGAAAATGACCTAAATGTTTAACCAATGACACAAATTTACTTATTGGATGCACAAGATTGGTTAAAAACCCTAATTGGACGAGAATAAGCCTTGGGAGGACGAAAATGACCTAAATGTTCAACCAATGACACAAAATCACTTATTGGATGCACAAGATTGGTTAAAAACCCTAATTGGACGAGAATAAGCCTTGGGAGGACGAAAATGACCTAAATGTTCAACCAATGACACAAAATCACTTATTGGATGCACAAGATTGGTTAAAAACCCTAATTGGACGAGAATAAGCCTTGGGAGGACGAAAATGACCTAAATGTTCAACCAATGACACAAATGTACTTATTGGATGCAAAAGATTGGTTAAAAACCCTAATTGGACGAGAATAAGCCTTGGGAGGACGAAAATGACTTAAATGATTAACCCATGACACAAATGTACTTATTGGATGCACAAGATTGGTTCAAAACCCTAATTGGACGAGAATAAGCCTTGGGAGGACAAAAATGACATAAATGTTCAACCAATGACACAAAATCATTTATTGGATGCACAAGATTGGTTAAAAACCCTAATTGGACGAGAATAAGCCTTGGGAGGACGAAAATGACCTAAATGTTCAACCAATGACACAAAATCACTTATTGGATGCACAAGATTGGTTAAAAACCCTAATTGGACGAGAATAAGCCTTGGGAGGACGAAAATGACCTAAATGTTCAACCAATGACACAAAATCACTTATTGGATGCACAAGATTGGATAAAAACCGTAACTGGACGAGAATAAGCCTTGGGAGGACGAAAATGACGTAAATGTTCAACCAATGACACAAATGTACTTATTGGATGCACAAGATTGGTTAAAAACCCGAATTGGACGAGAATAAGCCTTGGGAGGACGAAAATGACCTAAATGTTCAACCAATGACACAAATGTACTTAATGGATGCACAAGATTGGTTAAAAACTGTAATTGGACGAGAATAAGCCTTGGGAGGACGAAAATGACCTAAATGTTCAACCAATGACACAAAATCACTTATTGGATGCACAAGATTGGTTAAAAACCCTAATTGGACGAGAATAAGCCTTGGGAGGACGAAAATGACCTAAATGTTCAACCAATGACACAAGTGTACTTATTGGATGCACAAGATTGGTTAAAAAGCCAAATTGGACGAGAATAAGCCTAGGGAGGACGAAAATGACCTAAATGTTCAACCAATGACACAAAATCACTTATTGGATTCACAAGATTGGTTAAAAACCCTAATTGGACGAGAATAAGCCTTGGGAGGACGAAAATGACCTAAATGTTCAACCAATGGCACAAAATCACTTATTGGATGCACAAGATTGGTTAAAAACCCTAATTGGACGAGAATAAGCCTAGGGAGGACATAAATGACCTAATTGTTCAACCAATGACACAAATGTACTTATTGGATGCACAAGATGGGTTAAAAACCCTAATTGGACGAGAATAAGCTTTGGGATCACGAAAATGATCTAAATGTTCAACCATTGACACAAAATCACTTATTGGATGCACAAGATTGGTTAAAAACCCAAATTGGACGAGAATAAACTTTTGGAGGACATAAATGACCTAAATGTTCAACCAATGACACAAAATCACTTATTGGATGCACAAGATTGGTTAAAAACCCTAATTGGACGAGAATAAGCCTTGGGAGTACGAAAATGACCTAAATGTTCAACCAATGACACAAAATCACTTATTGGATGCACAAGATTGGTTAAAAACCCTAATTGGGCGAGAATAAGTCTTGGGAGGACGAAAATGACCTAAATGTTCAACAAATAACACAAATGTACTTATTGGATGCACAAGATTGCTTAAAAACCCTAATTGGACAAGAATAAGCCTTGGGAGGACGAAAATGACCTAAATGTTCAAACAATGACACAAAATCACTTATTGGATGCACAAGATTGGTTTAAAACCCTAATTGGTCGAGAATAAGCCTTGGGAGGACGAAAGTGACCTAAATGTTCAATTAATGACACAAAATCACTTATTGGATGCACAAGATTGGTTAAAAACCCTAATTGGACGAGAATAAGTCTTGGGAGGACGAAAATGACCTAAATGTTCAACCAATGACACAAATGTACTTATTGGATGCACAAGATTGGTTAAAAACCCTAATTGGACGAGAATAAGCCTTGGGATGACGAAAATGACCTAAATGTTCAACCAACGACACAAAATCACTTATTGGATGCACAAGATTGGTTAAAAACCCTAATTGGACGAGAATAAGCCTTCGGAGGACGATAATGACCTAAATGTTGAACCAATGACACAAAATCACTTATTGGATGCACAAGATTGGTTAAAAGCCCTAATTGGACGAGAATAATCCTTGGGAGGAAGAAAATGACCTAAATGTTCAACCAATGACACAAAAGTACTAATTGGATGCACAAGATTGGTTAAAAACCTTAATTGGAGGAGAATATGCCTTGGGAGGACGAAAATAACCTAAATGTTCAAACAATGACACAAAATCACTTATTGGATGCACAAGATTGGTTAAAAACCCTAATTGGACGAGAATAAGTCTTGGGAGGACGAAAATGACCTAAATGTTCAACCAATGACACAAATGTACTTATTGGATGCACAAGATTGGTTAAAAACCCTAATTGGACGAGAATAAGCCTTGGGAGGACGAAAATGACCTAAATTTTCAACCAATGACACAAAATCACTTATTGGATGCACAAGATTGGTTAAAAACCCTAATTGCACGAGAATAAGCATATGGAGGACGAAAATGAGCTAAATGTTCAACCAATGACACAAATGTACTAATTGGATGCACAAGATTGATTAAAAACCCTAATTGGACGAGAATAAGCCGAGGGAGAACAAAAACGACCTAAATGTTCAACCAATGACACAAATCAGTTATTGGATGCACAAGATTGGTTAAAACCCTAATTGGACGAGAATAAGCATTGGGGGGACGAAAATGACCTAAATGTTCAACCAATGACACAAATGTACTTATTGGATGCACAAGATTGGTTAAAACCCCCAATTGGACGAGAATAAGCCTAGGGAGGACGAAAATGACATAAATGTTCAACCAATGACACAAAATCACTTATTGGATGCACAAGATTGGTTAAAAACCCTAATTGGACGAGAATAAGTCTTGGGAGGACGAAAATGACCTAAATGTTCAACCAATGACACAAATGTACTTATTGGATGCACAAGATTGGTTAAAAACCCTAATTGCACGAGAATAAGCCTTGGGATGACGAAAATGACCTAAATGTTCAACCAATGACACAAAATTACTTATTGGATGCACAAGATTGGTTAAAAACCCTAATTGGAGGAGAATAAGCCTTGGGAGGACGAAAATGACCTAAATGTTCAACCAATGACACAAAATCACTTACTGGATGCACAAGATTGGTTAAAAACCCTAATTGGACGAGAATAAGCCTTGGGATGACGAAAATGACCTAAATGTTCAACCAATGACACAAAATCACTTATTGGATGCACAAGATTGGTTAAAAACCCTAATTGGACGAGAATAAGTCTTGGGAGGACGAAAATGACCTAAATGTTCAACCAATGACACAAATGTACTTATTGGATGCACAAGATTGGTTAAAAACCCTAATTGGAGGAGAATATGCCTTGGGAGGACGAAAATAACCTAAATGTTCAAACAATGACACAAAATCACTTATTGGATACACAAGATTGGTTCAAAACCCTAATTGAACGAGAATAAGCCTAAGGAGGACGAAAATGACCTAAATGTTCAACCAATGACACAAAAGCACTTACTGGATGCACAAGATTGGTTAAAAACCCTAATTGGACGAGAATAAGCCTTGGGAGGACGAAAATGACCTAAATGTTCAACCAATGACACAAAATCACTTATTGGATGCACAAGATTGGTTAAAAACCCTAATTGGACGAGAATAAGTCTTGGGAGGACGAAAATGACCTAAATGTTCAACCAATGACACAAATGTACTTATTGGATGCACAAGATTGGTTAAAAACCCTAATTGGACGAGAATAAGCCTTGGGATGACGAAAATGACCTAAATGTTCAACCAATGACACAAAAGTACTAATTGGATGCACAAGATTGGTTAAAAACCCTAATTGGACGAGAATAAGCCTTGGGAGGACGAAAATGACCTAAATGTTCAACCAATGACACAAAATCACTTATTGGATGCACAAGATTGGTTAAAAACCCTAATTGGGCGAGAATAAGCCTTGGGAGGACGAAAATGAACTAAATGTGCAACCAATGACACAAAATCACTTATTGGATGCACAAGATTGGTTAAAAACCCTAATTGGACGAGAATAAGCCTTGGGAGGACGAAAATGACCTAAATGTTCAACCAATGACACAAAATCACTTATTGGATGCACAAGATTGGTTAAAAACCCTAATTGGACGAGAATAAGCCTAGGGAGGACGAAAATGACCAAAATATTCAACCAATGACACAAAATCACTTATTGGATGCACAAGATTGGTTAAAAACCCTAATTGGACGAGAATAAGCCTTGGGAGGACGAAAATGACCTAAATGTTCAACCAATGACACAAAATCACTTATTGGATGCACAAGATTGGTTAAAAACCCTAATTGGACGAGAATAAGCCTTGGGAGGACGAAAATGACCTAAATGTTCAACCAAGGACACAAAATCACTTATTGGATGCACAAGATTGGTTACAAACCCTAATTGGACGAGAATAAGCCTTGGGAAGACGAAAATGACCTAAATGTTCAACCAATGACACAAAATCACTTATTGGATGCACAAGATTGGTTAAAAACCCTAATTGGACGAGAATAAGCCTTGGGAGGACGAAAATGACCTAAATGTTCAACCAATGACACAAAATCACTTATTGGATGCACAAGATTGGTTAAAAACCCTAATTGGATGAGAATAAGCTTTTGGAGGACATAAATGACCTAAATGTTCAACCAATGAAACAAATGTACTTATTGGATGCACAAGATTGTTAAAAAACCCTAATTGGACGAGAATATGCCTTGGGAGGACGAAAATGACCTAAATGTTCAACCAATGGCATAAAATCACTTATTGGATGCACAAGATTGTTAAAAATCCCTAATTGGACGAGAATAAGCCTAGGGAGGACGAAAATGACCTAAATGTTCAACCAATGACACAAAATCACTTATTGGATGCACAAGATTGGTTAAAAACCCTAATTGGACGAGAATAAGCCTTGGGAGGACGAAAATGACCTAAATGTTCAACCAATGACACAAAATCACTTATTGGATGCACAAGATTGGTTAAAAACCCTACTTGGGCGAGAATAAGCCTTGGGAGGACGAAAATGACCTAAATGTTCAACCAATGACACAAAATCACTTATTGGATGCACAAGATTGGTTAAAAACCCTAATTGGACGAGAATAAGCCTTGGGAGGACGAAAATGACCTAAATGTTCAACCAATGACACAAAATCACTTATTGGATGCACAAGATTGGTTAAAAACCCTAATTGGACGAGAATAAGCCTTGGGAGGACGAAAATGACCTAAATGTTCAACCAATGACACAAAATCACTTATTGGATGCACAAGATTGGTTAAAAACCCTAATTGGGCTAGAATAAGCCTTGGGAGGACGAAAATGACCTAAATGTTCAACCAATGACACAAATGTACTTATTGGATGCACAAGATTGGTTAAAAACCCTAATTGGACGAGAATAAGCCTTGGGAGGAGGAAAATGACCTAAATGTTCAACCAATGACACAAAATCACTTATTGGATGCACAAGATTGGTTAAAAACCCTAATTGGACGAGAATAAACCTTGGGAGGACGAAAATGACCTTAATGTTCAACCAATGACACAAAATCACTTATTGGATGCACAAGATTGGTTAAAAACCCTAATTGGACGAGAATAAGCCTTGGGAGGACGAAAATGACCTAAATGTTCAACCAATGACACAAAATCACTTATTGGATGCACAAGATTGGTTAAAAACCCTAATTGGACGAGAATAAGCCTTGGGAGGACGAAAATGACCTAAATGTTCAACCAATGACACAAAATCACTTATTGGATGCACAAGATTGGTGAAAAAGCCTAATTGGACGAGAATAATCCTAGGGAGGACGAAAATGACCTAAATGTTCAACCAATGACACAAAATCACTTATTGGATGCACAAGATTGGTTAAGAACCCTAATTGGACGAGAATAAGCCTTAAGAGGACGAAAATGACCTAAATGTTCAACCAATGAAACAAATGTACTTATTGGATGCACAAGATTGGTTAAAAACCCTAATTGGACGAGAATAAGTCTTGGGAGGACGAAAATGACCTAAATGTTCAACCAATGACACAAATGTACTTATTGGATGCACAAGATTGGTTAAAAACCCTAATTGGACGAGAATAAGCCTAGGGAGGACGAAAATGACCTAAATGTTCAACCAATGACACAAATGTACCAATTGGATGCACAAAACCCTAATTGGACGAGAATAAGCCTAGGGAGGACGAAAATGACCTAAATGTTCAACCAATGACACAAAATCACTTGTTGGATGCACAAGATTGGTTAAAAACCCTAATTGGACGAGAATAAGCCTTGGGATGACGAAAATGACCTAAATGTTCAACCAATGACACAAAATCACTTATTGGATGCACAAGATTGGTTAAAGACCCTAATTGGAGGAGAATAAGCCTTGGGAGGACGATAATGACCTAAATGTTCAACCAATGACACAAAATCACTTATTGGATGCACAAGATTAGTTAAAAACCCTAATTGGAGGAGAATAAGCCTTGGGAGGACGATAATGACCTAAATGTTCAACCAATGACACAAAATCACTTATTGGATGCACAAGATTGGTTAAAGACCCTAATTGGAGGAGAATAAGCCTTGGGAGGACGAAAATGACCTAAATGTTCAACCAATGACACAAATGTACTAATTGGATGCACAAAACCCTAATTGGACGAGAATAAGCCTAGGGAGGACGAAAATGACCTAAATGTTCAACCAATGACACAAAATCACTTGTTGGATGCACAAGATTGGTTAAAAACCCTAATTGGACGAGAATAAGTCTTGGGAGGACGAAAATGACCTAAATGTTCAACCAATGACACAAATGTACTTATTGGATGCACAAGATTGGTTAAAAACCCTAATTGGACGAGAATAAGCCTTGGGATGACGAAAATGACCGAAATGTTCAACCAATGACACAAAATCACTTATTGGATGCACAAGATTGGTTAAAAATCCTAAGTGGACGAGAATAAGCCTTGGGAGGACGAAAATGACCTAAATGTTCAACCAATGACACAAATGTACTTATTGAATGCGCATGATTGGTTAAAAACCCTAATTGGACGAGAAAAAGCCTTGGGATGACGAAAATGACCTAAATGTTCATCCAATGACACAAAATCGCTTATTGGATGCACAAGATTGGTTAAAACCCCTAATTGGACGAGAATAAGCCTAGGGAGGACAAAAATGACCTAAATGTTCAACCAATGACACAAATGTACTTATCGGATGCACAAGATTGGTTAAAAACCCTAATTGGACGAGAAAAAGACTAGGGAGGACGAAAATGACCTAAATGTTCAACCAATGAAACAAAATCACTTATTGGATGCACAGATTGGTTAAAAACCCTAATTGGACGAGAATAAGCCTTGGGAGGACGAAAATGACCTAAATGTTCAACCAATGACACAAATGTACTTATTGGATGCACAAGATTGGTTAAAAACCCTAATTGGACGAGAATAAGCCTTGGGATGACGAAAATGACCTAAATGTTCAACCAATGACACAAAATCACTTATTGGATGCCCAAGATTGGTTAAAAACCCTAATTGGACGAGAATAAGCCTAGAGAGGACGAAAATAACCTAAATGTTCAACCAATGACACAAAATCACTTATTGGATGCACAAGATTGGTTAAAAACCCTAATTGGACGAGAATAAGCCTTGGGAGGAGGAAAATGACCTAAATGTTCAACCAATGACACAAAAGCACTTATTGGATGCACAAGATTGGTTAAAAACCCTAATTGGACGAGAATAAGCCTTGGGAGGACGAAAATGACCTAAATGTTCAACCAATGACACAAAATCACTTATTGGATGCACAAGATTGTTAAAAAACCCTAATTGGACGAGAATAAGCCTAGGGAGGACGAAAATGACCTAAATGTTCAACCAATGAAACAAAATCACCTATTGGATGCACAAGATTGGTTAAAAACCCTAATTGGACGAGAATGAGCCTAGGGAGGACGAAAATGACATAACTGTTCAACCGATGACACAAAATCACTTATTGGATGCACAAGATTGGTTAAAAACCCTAATTGGACGAGAATAAGCCTAGGGAGGACGAAAATGACCTAAATGTTCAACCAATGACACAAAATCACTTATTGGATGCACAAGATTGGTTAAAAACCCTAATTGGACGAGAATAAGCCTTGGGAGGACGAAAATGACCTAAATGTTCAACCAATGACACAAAATCACTTATTGGATGCACAAGATTGGTTAAAAACCCTAATTGGAGGAGAATAAGCCTTTGGAGGACGAAAATGACCTAAATGTTCAACCAATAGCCCAAAATCGCTTATTGGATCCACAAGATTGGTTAAAAACCCTAATTGGACGAGAACAAGCCTAGGGAGGACGAAAATGACCTAAATGTTCAACCAGTGACACAAAATCACTTATTGGATGCACAAGATTGGTTAAAAACCCTAATTGGACGAGAATAAGCCTTGGGAGGACGAAAATGACCTAAATGTTCAACCAATGACACAAAATCACTTATTGGATGCAAAAGATTGGTTAAAAACCCTAATTGGACGAGAATAAGCTTTTGGAGGACATAAATGACCTAAATGTTCAACCAATGACACAAATGTACTTATTGGATGCACAAGATTGGTTAAAAACCCTAATTGGACGAGAATAAGCCTAGGGAGGACAAAAATGACCTAAATGTTTAACCAATGACACAAAATCACTTATTTGATGCATTAGATTGGTTAAAAACCCTAATTGGACGAGAATAAGCCTTGGGAGGACGAAAATGACCTAAATGTTCAACCAATGACACAAAATCACTTATTGGATGCACAAGATTGGTTAAAAACCCTAATTGGACGAGAATAAGCTTTGGGAGGACGAAAATGACCTAGATGTTCAACCAATGACACAAAATCACTTATTGGATGCACAAGATTGGTTAAAAACCCTAATTGGACGAGAATAAGCCTTGGGAGGACGAAAATGACCTAAATGTTCAACCAATGACACAAAATCACTTATTGGATGCACAAGATTGGTTAAAAACCCTAATTGGACTAGAATAGCCTTGGGAGGACGAAAATGACCTAAATGTTCAACCAATGACACAAATGTACTTATTGGATGCACAAGATTGGTTAAAAACCCTAATTGGACGAGAATAAGCCTTGGGAGGACGAAAATGACCTAAATGTTCAACCAATGTCACAAATGTACTTATTGGATGCATAAGATTGGTTAAAAACCCTAATTGGACGAGAATAAGCCTTGGGAGGACGAAAATGACCTAAATGTTCAACCAATGACACAAAATCACTTATTGGATGCACAAGATTGGTTAAAAACCCTAATTGGACGAGAATAAGCCTTGGGAGGACGAAAATGACCTAAATGTTCAACCAACGATACAAAATCACTTATTAGATGCACAAGATTGGTTAAAAACCCTAATTGGACGAGAATAAGCCTTGGGAGGACGAAAATGACCTAAATGTTCAACCAATGACACAAAATCACTTATTGGATGCACAAGATTGGTTAAAAACCCTAATTGGACGAGAATAAGCCTTGTAGGACGAAAATGACCTAAATGTTCAACCAATGACACAAATGTACTTATTGGATGCACAAGATTGGTTAAAAACCCTAATTGGACGAGAATAAGCCTAAGAAGGACGAAAATGACCTAAATGTTCAACCAATGACACAAAATCACTTATTGGATCCACAAGATTGGTTAAAAACCCTAATTGGACGAGAATAAGCCTTGGGAGGACGAAAATAACCTAAATGTTCAACCAATGACACAAATGTACTTATTCGATGCACAAGATTGGTTAAAAACCCTAATTGGACGAGAATAAGCCTTGGGAGGACGAAAATGACCTAAATGTTCAACCAATGACACAAAATCACTTATTGGATGCACAAGATTGGTTAAAAACCCTAATTGGACGAGAATAAGCCTTGGGAGGACGAAAATGACCTAAATGTTCAACCAAGGACACAAAATCACTTATTGGATGCACAAGATTGGTTACAAACCCTAATTGGACGAGAATAAGCCTTGGGAAGACGAAAATGACCTAAATGTTCAACCAATGACACAAAATCACTTATTGGATGCACAAGATTGGTTAAAAACCCTAATTGGACGAGAATAAGCCTTGGGAGGACGAAAATGACCTAAATGTTCAACCAATGACACAAAATCACTTATTGGATGCACAAGATTGGTTAAAAACCCTAATTGGGCGAGAATAAGTCTTGGGAGGACGAAAATGACCTAAATGTTCAACGAATAACACAAATGTACTTATTGGATGCACAAGATTGGTTAAAAACCCTAATTGGACGAGAATAAGCCTTGGGAGGACGAAAATGACCTAAATGTTCAACCAATGACACAAAATCACTTATTGGATGCACAAGATTGGTTAAAAACCCTAATTGGGCTAGAATAAGCCTTGGGAGGACGAAAATGACCTAAATGTTCAACCAATGACACAAATGTACTTATTGGATGCACAAGATTGGTTAAAAACCCTAATTGGACGAGAATAAGCCTTGGGAGGAGGAAAATGACCTAAATGTTCAACCAATGACACAAAATCACTTATTGGATGCACAAGATTGGTTAAAAACCCTAATTGGACGAGAATAAACCTTGGGAGGACGAAAATGACCTTAATGTTCAACCAATGACACAAAATCACTTATTGGATGCACAAGATTGGTTAAAAACCCTAATTGGACGAGAATAAGCCTTGGGAGGACGAAAATGACCTAAATGTTCAACCAATGACACAAAATCACTTATTGGATGCACAAGATTGGTTAAAAACCCTAATTGGACGAGAATAAGCCTTGGGAGGACGAAAATGACCTAAATGTTCAACCAATGACACAAAATCACTTATTGGATGCACAAGATTGGTTAAAAACCCTACTTGGGCGAGAATAAGCCTTGGGAGGACGAAAATGACCTAAATGTTCAACCAATGACACAAAATCACTTATTGGATGCACAAGATTGGTTAAAAACCCTAATTGGACGAGAATAAGCCTTGGGAGGACGAAAATGACCTAAATGTTCAACCAATGACACAAAATCACTTATTGGATGCACAAGATTGGTTAAAAACCCTAATTGGACGAGAATAAGCCTTGGGAGGACGAAAATGACCTAAATGTTCAACCAATGACACAAAATCACTTATTGGATGCACAAGATTGGTTAAAAACCCTAATTGGACGAGAATAAGCCTTGGGAGGACGAAAATGACCTAAATGATCAACCAATTACACAAAATCACTCATTGGATGCACAAGATTGGTTAAAAACCCTAATTGGACGAGAATAAGCCTTGGGAGGACGAAAATGACCTAGATGTTCAACCAATGACACAAAATCACTTATTGGATGCACAAGATTGGTTAAAAACCCTAATTGGACGAGAATAAGCCTTGGGAGGACGAAAATGACCTACATGTTCAACCAATGACACAAAATCACTTATTGGATGCACAAGATTGGTTAAAAACCCTAATTGGGCGAGAATAAGTCTTGGGAGGACGAAAATGACCTAAATGTTCAACAAATAACACAAATGTACTTATTGGATGCACAAGATTGCTTAAAAACCCTAATTGGACGAGAAGAAGCCTTGGGTAGACGAAAATGACCTAAATGTTCAAATAATGACACAAAATCACTTATTGGATGCACAAGATTGGTTACAAACCCTAATTGGACGAGAATAAGCCTTGGGAGGACGAAAATGACCTAAATGTTCAACCAATGTCACAAAATCACTTATTGGATGCACAAGATTGGTTAAAAACCCTAATTGGACGAGAATAAGTCTTAGGAGGACGAAAATGACCTAAATGTTCAACCAATGACACAAATGCACTTATTGGATGCACAAGATTGGTTAAAAACCCTAATTGGACGAGAATAAGCCTTGGGAGGACGAAAATGACCTAAATGTTCAAACAATGACACAAAATCACTTATTGGATGCACAAGATTGGTTAAAAACCCTAATTGGACGAGAATAAGCCTTGGGATGACGAAAATGACCTAAATGTTCAACCAATGACACAAAATCACTTATTGGATGCACAAGATTGGTTAAAGACCCTAATTGGA
>JBBPBP010000341.1:2469-54805 GCA_037974735.1 Cicer chorassanicum
ACTTATTGGATGCACAAGATTGGTTAAAAACCCTTATTGGACGAGAATAAGCCTTGGGAGGACGAAAAAATACTTTACTTGATGCACAAGATTGGTTAAAAACCCTAATTGGACGAGAATAAGCCTTGGGAGGACGAAAATGACCTAAATGTTCAACCAATGACACAAAATCACTTATTGGATGCAAAAGATTGGTAAAAAAACCCTAGTTGGACGAGAATAAGCCTTGGGAGGACGAAAATGGCCTAAATGTTCAACCAATGACACAAATGTACTTATTGGATGCACTAGATTGGTTAAAAACCCTAATTGGACGAGAATAAGTCTTGGGAGGACAAAAATGACCTAGATGTTCAACCAATGACACAAATGTACTTATTGGATGCATAAGATTGGTTAAAAACCCTAATTGGATGAGAATAAGCCTAGGGATGACGAAAATGACCTAAATGTTCAACCAATGACACAAACTCACTTATTGGATGCACAAGATTGGTTAAACACCCTAATTGGACGAGAATAAGCCTTGGGAGGACGAAAATGGCCTAAATGTTCAACCAATGACACAAAATCACTTATCGGTTGCACAAGATTGCTTAAAAACCCTAATTGGACGAGAATAAGCCTTGAGAGGACGAAAATGACCTAAATGTTCAACCAATGGCACAAAATCACTTATTGGATGCACAAGATTGGTTAAAAATCCTAATTCGACTAGAATAAGCCTTGGGAGGACGAAAATGACCTAAATGTTCAACCAATGACACAAAATCATTTAATGGATGCATAAGATTGGTTAAAAACCCTAATTGGACGAGAATAAGCCTTGGGAGAACGAAAATGACCTAAATGTTCAACCTATGACACAAAATCACTTATTGGATGCACAAGATTGGTTAAAAACCCTAATTGGACAAGAAAAAGCCTTGGGAGGACGAAAATGACCTAAATGTTCAACCAATAACTCAAAATCACTTATTGGATGCATAAGATTAGTTAAAAACACTAATTGGACGAGAATAAGCCTAGGGAGGACGAAAATGACCTAAATGTTCAACCAATGACACAAAATCACTTATTGGATGCACAAGATTGGTTAAAAACCCTAATTGGACGAGAATAAGTCTTGGGAGGACGAAAATGACCTAAATGTTCAACCAATGACCAAATGTACTTATTGGATGCACAAGATTGGTTAAAAACCCTAATTGGACGAGAATAAGCCTTTGGAGGACGAAAATGACCTAAATGTTCAACCAATAACACAAAATCACTTATTGGATGCACAAGATTAGTTAAAAACCCTAATTGGACGAGAATAAGCCTAGGGAGGACGAAAATGACCTAAATGTTCAACCAATGACACAAAATCACTTATTGGATGCACAAGATTGGTTAAAAACCCTAATTGGACGAGAATAAGTCTTGGGAGGACGAAAATGACCTAAATGTTCAACCAATGAGACAAATGTACTTATTGGATGCACAAGATTGGTTAAAAACCCTAATTGGACGAGAATAAGCCTTTGGAGGACGAAAATGACCTAAATGTTCAAACAATGACACAAAATCACTTACTGGATGCACAAGATTGGTTAAAAACCCTAATTGGACGAGAATAAGCCTTGAGAGGGTCAAAATGACCTAAATGTTAGACCAATGACACAAAATCACTTATTGGATCCACAAGATTGGTTAAAAACCCTAATTGGACGAGAATAAGCCTTGGGAGGAAGAAAATGACCTAAATGTTCAACCAATGACACAAAATCACTTATTGGATGCACAAGATTGGTTAAAAACCCTAATTGGACGAGAATAAGTCTTGGGAGGACGAAAATGACCTAAATGTTCAACCAATGACACAAATGTATTTATTGGATGCACAAGATTGGTTAAAAACCCTAATTGGACGAGAATAAGCCTTGGGATGACGAAAATGACCTAAATGTTCAACCAATGACACAAAATAACTTATTGGATGCACAAGATTGGTTAAAAACCCTAATTGGACGAGAATAAGCCTTCGGAGGACGATAATGACCTAAATGTTTAACCAATGACACAAAATCACTTATTGGATACACAAGATTGGTTAAAAGCCCTAATTGGACGAGAATAATCCTTGGGAGGAAGAAAATGACCTAAATGTTCAACCAATGACACAAAAGTACTAATTGGATGCACAAGATTGGTTAAAAACCTTAATTGGAGGAGAATATGCCTTGGGAGGACGAAAATAACCTAAATGTTCAAACAATGACACAAAATCACTTATTGGATGCACAAGATTGGTTAAAAACCCTAATTGGACGAGAATAAGTCTTGGGAGGACGAAAATGACCTAAATGTTCAACCAATGACACAAATGTACTTATTGGATGCACAAGATTGGTTAAAAACCCTAATTGGACGAGAATAAGCCTTGGGAGAACGAAAATGACCTAAATGTTCAACCTATGACACAAAATCACTTATTGGATGCACAAGATTGGTTAAAAACCCTAATTGGACCAGAAAAAGCCTTGGGAGGACGAAAATGACCTAAATGTTCAACCAATAACACAAAATCACTTATTGGATGCACAAGATTAGTTAAAAACCCTAATTGGACGAGAATAAGCCTAGGGAGGACGAAAATGACCTAAATGTTCAACCAATGACACAAAATCACTTATTGGATGCACAAGATTGGTTAAAAACCCTAATTGGATGAGAATAAGCCTTGGGAGGACGAAAATGACCTAAATGTTCAACCAATGACACAAAATCACGTATTGGATGCACAAGATTGGTTAAAAACCCTAATTGGACGAGAATAAGTCTTGGGAGGACGAAAATGACCTAAATGTTCAACCAATGACACAAATGTACTTATTGGATGCACAAGATTGCTTAAAAACCCTAATTGGACGAGAATAAGCCTTGGGAGGACGAAAATGACCTAAATGTTCAACCAATGACACAAATGTACTTATTGGATGCACAAGATTGGTTAAAAACCCTAATTGGACGAGAATAAGCCTTGGGAGGACGTAAATGACCTAAATGTTCAACGTATGGCACAAAATCACTTATTGGATGCACAAGATTGGTTAAAAACCCTAATTGTACGAGAATAAGCCATGGGAGGACGAAAATGACCTAAATGTTCAACCAATGACACAAAATCACTTATTGGATGCACAAGATTGGTTAAAAACCCTAATTGGACGAGAATAAGCCTTGGGAGGACGAAAATGACCTAAATGTTCAACCAATGACACAAATGTACTTATTGGATGCACAAGATTGGTCAAAAACCCTAATTGGACGAGAATATGCCTTGGGAGGACGAAAATGACCTAAATGTTCAACCAATGACACAAAATCACTTATTGGATGCACAAGATTGGTTAAAAACCCTAATTGGACGAGAATAAGCCTTGGGAGGACGAAAATGACCTAAATGTTCAACCAATGACACAAAATCACTTATTGGATGCACAAGATTGGTTAAAAACCCTAATTGGACGAGAATAAGCCTTGGGAGGACGAAAATGACCTAAATGTTCAACCAATGACACAAATGTACTTATTGGATGCAAAAGATTGGTTAAAAACCCTAATTGGACGAGAATAAGCCTTGGGAGGACGAAAATGACTTAAATGATTAACCCATGACACAAATGTACTTATTGGATGCACAAGATTGGTTCAAAACCCTAATTGGACGAGAATAAGCCTTGGGAGGACAAAAATGACATAAATGTTCAACCAATGACACAAAATCATTTATTGGATGCACAAGATTGGTTAAAAACCCTAATTGGACGAGAATAAGCCTTGGGAGGACGAAAATGACCTAAATGTTCAACCAATGACACAAAATCACTTATTGGATGCACAAGATTGGTTAAAAACCCTAATTGGACGAGAATAAGCCTTGGGAGGACGAAAATGACCTAAATGTTCAACCAATGACACAAAATCACTTATTGGATGCACAAGATTGGATAAAAACCGTAACTGGACGAGAATAAGCCTTGGGAGGACGAAAATGACGTAAATGTTCAACCAATGACACAAATGTACTTATTGGATGCACAAGATTGGTTAAAAACCCGAATTGGACGAGAATAAGCCTTGGGAGGACGAAAATGACCTAAATGTTCAACCAATGACACAAATGTACTTAATGGATGCACAAGATTGGTTAAAAACTGTAATTGGACGAGAATAAGCCTTGGGAGGACGAAAATGACCTAAATGTTCAACCAATGACACAAAATCACTTATTGGATGCACAAGATTGGTTAAAAACCCTAATTGGACGAGAATAAGCCTTGGGAGGACGAAAATGACCTAAATGTTCAACCAATGTCACAAATGTACGTATTGGATGCACAAGATTTGTTAAAAACCCTAATTGGACGAGAATAAGCCTTGGGAGGACGAAAATGACCTAAATGTTCAACCAATGACACAAAATCACTTATTGGATGCACAAGATTGGTTAAAAACCCTAATTGGACGAGAATAAGCCTTGGGAGGACGAAAATGACCTAAATGTTCAACCAATGACACAAAATCACTTATTGGATGCACAAGATTGGTTAAAAACCCTACTTGGGCGAGAATAAGCCTTGGGAGGACGAAAATGACCTAAATGTTCAACCAATGACACAAAATCACTTATTGGATGCACAAGATTGGTTAAAAACCCTAATTGGACGAGAATAAGCCTTGGGAGGACGAAAATGACCTAAATGTTCAACCAATGACACAAAATCACTTATTGGATGCACAAGATTGGTTAAAAACCCTAATTGGACGAGAATAAGCCTTGGGAGGACGAAAATGACCTAAATGTTCAACCAATGACACAAAATCACTTATTGGATGCACAAGATTGGTTAAAAACCCTAATTGGACGAGATTAAGCCTAGGGAGGACGAAATTGACCTAAATGTTCAACCAATTTCACAAAATCACTTATTGGATGCACAAGATTGGTTAAAAACCCTAATTGGACGAGAATAAGTCTTGGGAGGACGAAAATGACCTAAATGTTCAACCAATGACACAAATGTACTTATTGGATGCACAAGATTGGTTAAAAACCCTAATTGGACGAGAATAAGCCTTTGGAGGACGAAAATGACCTAAATGTTCAACCAATGACACAAAATCACTTATTGGATGCACAAGATTGGTTAAAAACCCTAATTGGACGAGAATAAGCCTTGAGAGGGTCAAAATGATCTAAATGTTAGACCAATGACACAAAATCACTTACTGGATCCACAAGATTGGTTAAAAACCCTAATTGGACGAGAATAAGTCTTGGGAGGATAAAAATGACCTAAATGTTCAACCAATGACACAAATGTACTTATTGGATGCACAAGATTGGTTAAAAACCCTAATTGGACGAGAATAAGCCTTGAGAGGACATAAATGACCTAGATGTTCAACCAATGACACAAATGTACTTATTGGATGCACAAGATAGGTAAGAAACCCTAATTGGACGAGAATAAGCCTTGGGGGGACGAAAATGACCTAGATGTTCAACCAATGACACAAATGTACTTATTGGATGCAAAAGATTGGTTAAAAACCCTAATTGGACGAGAATAAGCCTAGGGAGGACGAAAATGACCTAAATGTTCAACCAATGACACAAACTCACTTATTGGATGCACAAGATTGGTTAAAAACCCTAATTGGACGAGAATAAGCCTTGGGAGGACGAAATGACCTAAATGTTCAACCAATGACACAAAATCACTTATTGGATGCACAAGATTGGTTAAAAATCCTAATTGGACAAGAATAAGCCTTGGGAGGACGAAAATGACCTAAATGTTCAACCAATTGCACAAAATCACTTATTGGATGCACAAGATTGGTTAAAAACCCTAATTGGACGAGAATAAGCCTTGGGAGAACGAAAATGACCTAAATGTTCAACCAATTGCACAAAATCACTTATTGGAGGCACAAGATTGGTTAAAAACCCTAATTGGATGAGAATAAGCATAGGGAGGACGAAAATGACCAAAATGTTCAACCAATGACACAAAATCACTTAGTGGATGCACAAGATTGCTTGAAAACCCTAATTGGACGAGAATAAGCCTAGGGAGGACGAAAATGACCTAAATGTTCAACCTATGACACAAAATCACTTATTGGATGCACAAGATTGGTTCAAAACCCTAATTGGTCGAGAATAAACATTGAGAGGGTCAAAATGACCTAAATGTTAGACCAATGACACAAAATCACTTATTGGATCCACAAGATTGGTTAAAAACCCTAATTGGACGAGAATAAGCCTTGGGAGGACGAAAATGACCTAAATGTTAACCCAATGAGACAAATGTACTTATTGGATGCACAAGATTGGTTAAAAACCCTAATTGGATGAGAATAAGCATAATGAGGACGAAAATGACCTAAATGTTCAACCAATGACACAAAATCACTTATTGGATGCAATAGATTGGTAAAAAAAACCATAATTGGACGAGAATAAGCCTTGGGAGGACGAAAATGACCTAAATGTTCAACCAATGACACAAATGTACTTATTGGATGCACAAGATTGGTTAAAAACCCTAATTGGACGAGAATAAGCCTTGGGAGAACGAAAATGACCTAAATGTTCAACCAATTGCACAAAATCACTTATTGGATGCACAAGATTGGTTAAAAACCCTAATTGGATGAGAATAAGCATAGGGAGGACAAAAATGACCAAAATGTTCAACCAATGACACAAAATCACTTAGTGGATGCACAAGATTGCTTGAAAACCCTAATTGGACAAGAATAAGCCTAGGGAGGACGAAAATGACCTAAATGTTCAACCTATGACACAAAATCACTTATTGGATGCACAAGATTGGTTCAAAACCCTAATTGGTCGAGAATAAACATTGAGAGGGTCAAAATGACCTAAATGTTAGACCAATGACACAAAATCACTTATTGGATCCACAAGATTGGTTAAAAACCCTAATTGGACGAAAATAAGCCTTGGGAGGACGAAAATGACCTAAATGTTCAACCAATGACACAAAATCACTTATTGGATGCACAAGATTGGTTAAAAACCCTAATTGGACCAGAAAAAGCCTTGGGAGGAAGAAAATGACCTAAATGTTCAACCAATAACACAAAATCACTTATTGGATGCACAAGATTAGTTAAAAACCCTAATTGGACGAGAATAAGCCTAGGGAGGACGAAAATGACCTAAATGTTCAACCAATGACACAAAATCACTTATTGGATGCAAAAGATTGGTTAAAAACCCTAATTGGACGAGAATAAGTCTTGGGAGGACCAAAATGACCTAAATGTTCAACCAATGACCTAAATGTACTTATTGGATGCACAAGATTGGTTCAAAACCCTAATTGGACGAGAATAAGTCTAGGGAGGACGAAAATGACCTAAATGTTCAACCAATGACACAAACTCACTTATTGGATGCACAAGATTGGTTAAAAACCCTTATTGGACGAGAATAAGCCTTGGGAAGACGAAAAAATCACTTACTTGATGCACAAGATTGGTTAAAAGCCCTAATTGGATGAGAATAAGCCTTGGGAGGACGAAAATGACCTAAATGTTCAACCAATGACACAAAATCACTTATTGGATGCACAACATTGGTAAAAAAACCCTAGTTGGACGAGAATAAGCCTTGGGAGGACGAAAATGACATAAATGTTCAACCAATGACACAAATGTACTTATTGGATGCACTAGATTGGTTAAAAACCCTAATTGGACGAGAATAAGCCTTGGGAGGACGAAAATGACCTAGATGTTCAACCAATGACACAAATGTACTTATTGGATGCATAAGATTGGTTAAAAACCCTAATTGGACGAGAATAAGCCTAGGGAGGACGGAAATGACCTAAATGTTAAACCAATAACACAAACTCACTTATTGGATGCACAAGATTGGTTAAAAACCCTAATTGGACGAGAATAAGCCTTGGGAGGACGAAAATGACCTAAATGTTCAACCAATGACACAAAATCACTTATCGGTTGCACAAGATTGGTTAAAAACCCTAATTGGACGAGAATAAGCCTTGAGAGGACGAAAATGACCTAAATGTTCAACCAATGGCACAAAATCACTTATTGGATGCACAAGATTGGTTAAAAATCCTAGTTCGACTAGAATAAGCCTTGGGAGGACGAAAATGACCTAAATGTTCAACCAATGACACAAAATCATTTAATGGATGCACAAGATTGGTTAAAAATCCTAATTGGACGAGAATAAGCCTTGGGAGAACGAAAATGACCTAAATGTTCAACCTATGACACAAAATCACTTATTGGATGTACAGGATTGGTAAAAAAACCCTAATTGGACGAGAATAAGCCTTGGGAGGACGAAAATGACCTAAATGTTCAACCAATGACACAAATGTACTTATTGGATGCACAAGATTGGTTAAAAACCCTAATTGGACGAGAATAAGCCTTGGGAGGACGAAAATGACCTAGATGTTCAACCAATGACACAAATGTACTTATTGGATGCACAAGATTGGTTAAAAACCCTAATTGGACGAGAATAAACCTAGGGAGGACGAAAATGACCTAAATGTTCAACCAATGACACAAACTCACTTATTGGATGCACAAGATTGGTTTAAAACCCTTATTGGACGAGAATAAGCCTTGGGAGGACGAAAAAATCACTTACTTGATGCACAAGATTGGTTAAAAACCCTAATTGGACGAGAATAAGCCTTGGGAGGACGAAAATGACCTAAATGTTCAACCAATGACACAAAATCACTTATTGGATGCAAAAGATTGGTAAAAAAACCCTAGTTGGACGAGAAAAAGCCTTGGGAGGACGAAAATGACCTAAATGTTCAACCAATGACACAAATGTACTTATTGGATGCACTAGATTGGTTAAAAACCCTAATTGGACGAGAATAAGCCTTGGGAGGACAAAAATGACCTAGATGTTCAACCAATGACACAAATGTACTTATTGGATGCATAAGATTGGTTAAAAACCCTAATTGGATGAGAATAAGCCTAGGGATGACGAAAATGACCTAAATGTTCAACCAATGACACAAACTCACTTATTGGATGCACAAGATTGGTTAAAAACCCTAATTGGACGAGAATAAGCCTTGGGAGGACGAAAATGACCTAAATGTTCAACCAATGACACAAAATCACTTATCGGTTGCACAAGATTGCTTAAAAACCCTAATTGGACGAGAATAAGCCTTGAGAGGACGAAAATGACCTAAATGTTCAACCAATGGCACAAAATCACTTATTGGATGCACAAGATTGGTTAAAAATCCTAATTCGACTAAAATAAGCCTTGGGAGGACGAAAATGACCTAAATGTTCAACCAATGACACAAAATCATTTAATGGATGCACAAGATTGATTAAAAACCCTAATTGGACGAGAATAAGCCTTGGGAGAACGAAAATGACCTAAATGTTCAACCTATGACACAAAATCACTTATTGGATGCACAAGATTGGTTAAAAACCCTAATTGGACAAGAAAAAGCCTTGGAGGACGAAAATGACCTAAATGTTCAACCAATAACACAAAATCACTTATTGGATGCACAAGATTAGTTAAAAACCCTAATTGGACGAGAATAAGCAAAGGGAGGACGAAAATGACCTAAATGTTCAACCAATGACACAAAATCACTTATTGCATGCACAAGATTGGTTAAAAACCCTAATTGGACGAGAATAAGTCTTGGGAGGACGAAAATGACCTAAATGTTCAACCAATGACACAAATGTACTTATTGGATGCACAAGATTGGTTAAAAACCCTAATTTGACGAGAATAAACCTTTGGAGGACGAAAATCACCTAAATGTTCAACCAATGACACAAAATCACTTATTGGATGCACAAGATTGGTTAAAAACCCTAATTGGACGAGAATAAGCCTTTAGAGGGTCAAAATGACCTAAATGTTAGACCAATGACACAAAATCACTTACTGGATCCACAAGATTGGTTAAAAACCCTAATTGGACGAGAATAAGCCTTGGGAGGACGAAAAATGACCTAAATGTTCAACCAATGACACAAAATCACTTATTGGATGCACAAGATTGGTTAAAAAACCCTAATTGGACGAGAATAAGCCTTGGGAGAACGAAAATGACCTAAATGTTTAACATATGACACAAAATCACTTATTGGATGCACAAGATTGGTTAAAAACCCTAATTGGACAAGAAAAAGCCTTTGGGGGACGAAAATGACCTAAATGTTCAACCAATAACACAGAATCACTTATTGGATGCACAAGATTAGTTAAAAACCCTAATTGGACGATAATAAGCCTAGGGAGGACGAAAATGACCTAAATGTTCAACCAATGACACAAAATCACTTATTGGATGCACAAGATTGGTAAAAAAAACCCTAATTGGACGAGAATAAGCCTTGGGAGGACGAAAATGACCTAAATGTTCAACCAATGACACAAATGTACTTATTGGATGCACAAGATTGGTTAAAAACCCTAATTGGACGAGAATAAGCCTTGGGAGGACGAAAATGACCTAAATGTTCAACCAATGACACAAATGTACTTATTGGACGCACAAGATTGGTTAAAAACCCTAATTGGACGAGAATAAGCCTTGCGAGGACGAAAATGACCTAAATGTTCAACCAATGACAGAAAATCACTTATTGGATGCACAAGATTGGTTAACAACCCTAATTGGACGAGAATAGGCATTGGGAGGACGAAAATGACCTAAATGTTCAACCAATGACACAAAATCACTTATTGGATGCACAAGATTGGTTAAAAACCCTAATTGGACGAGAATAAGCCTTGGGAGGACGAAAATGACCTAAATGTTCAACCAATGACACAAATGTACTTATTGGATGCACAAGATTGGTTAAAAACCCTAATTGGACGAGAATAAGCCTTGGGAGGACGAAAATGACCTAAATGTTTAACCGATGACACAAAATCACTTATTGGATGCACAAGATTGGTTAAAAACCCTAATTGGACGAGAATAAGCCTTGGGAGGACGAAAATGACCTAAATGTTCAACCAATGACACAAAATCACTTATTGGATGCACAAGATTGGTTAAAAACCCTAATTGGACGAGAATAAGCCTTGGGAGGACGAAAATGACCTAAATGTTCAACCAATGACACAAATGTACTTATTGGATGCAAAAGATTGGTTAAAAACCCTAATTGGACGAGAATAAGCCTTGGGAGGACGAAAATGACTTAAATGATTAACCCATGACACAAATGTACTTATTGGATGCACAAGATTGGTTCAAAACCCTAATTGGACGAGAATAAGCCTTGGGAGGACAAAAATGACATAAATGTTCAACCAATGACACAAAATCATTTATTGGATGCACAAGATTGGTTAAAAACCCTAATTGGACGAGAATAAGCCTTGGGAGGACGAAAATGACCTAAATGTTCAACCAATGACACAAAATCACTTATTGGATGCACAAGATTGGTTAAAAACCCTAATTGGACGAGAATAAGCCTTGGGAGGACGAAAATGACCTAAATATTTTAACCAATGACACAAATGTACTTATTGGATGCACAAGATTGGTTAAAAACCCTAATTGGACGAGAATAAGCCTTGGGAGGACGAAAATGACCTAAATGTTCAACCAATGACACAAAATCACTTATTGGATGCACAAGATTGGTTAAAAACCCTAATTGGACGAGAATAAGCCTTGGGAGAACGAAAATGACCTAAATGTTCAAATAATGACACAAAATCACTTATTGGATGCACAAGATTGGTTAAAAACCCTAATTGGACGAGAATAAGCCTTGGGAGGACGAAAATGACCTAAATGTTCAACCAATGACACAAAATCACTTATTGGATGCACAAGATTGGTTAAAAACCCTAATTGGACGAGAATAAGCCTTGGGAGAACGAAAATGACCTTAATGTTTAACCAATGACACAAAATCACTTATTGGATGCACAAGATTGGTTAAAAACCCTAATTGGACGAGAATAAGCCTAGGGAGGACGAAAATGACCTAAATGTTCAACCAATGACACAAAATCACTTATTGGATGCACAAGATTGGTTAAAAACCCTAATTGGACGAGAATATGCCTTGGGAGGACGAAAATGTCCTAAATGTTCAGCAAATGACACAAATGTACTTATTGGATGCACAAGATTGGTTAAAAACCCTAAATGGACGAGAATAAGCCTTGGGAGGACGAAAATGACCTAAATGTTCAACCAATGACACAAAATCACTTATTGGATGCACAAGATTGGTTAAAAACCCTAATTGGACAAGAATAAGCCTTGGGAGGACGAAAATGACCTAAATGTTAACCCAATGTCACAAATGTACTTATTGGATGCACAAGATTGGTTAAAAACCCTAATTGGACGAGAATAAGCCTAGGGAGGACGAAAATGACCTAAATGTTCAACCAATGACACAAAATCACTTATTGGATGCACAAGATTGGTTAAAAACCCTAATTGGACGAGAATAAGCCTTGGGAGGACGAAAATGACCTAAATGTTCAACCAATGACACAAAGATACTTATTGGATGCACAAGATTGGTTAAAAACCCTAATTGGACGAGAATAAGCCTTGGGAGGACGAAAATGACCTAAATGTTCAACCAATGACACAAAATCACTTATTGGATGCACAAGATTGGTTAAAAACCCTAATTGGACGAGAATAAGCCTTGGAAGGACGAAAATGACCTAAATGTTCAACCAACGACACAAACTCACTTATTGGATGCACAAGATTGGTTAAAAACCCTAATTGGACGAGAATAAGCCTTGGGAGGATGAAAAATGACCTAAATGTTCAACAATTGACACAAATGTACTTATTGGATGCACAAGATTGGTTAAAAACCCTAATTCGACAAGAATAAGCCTTGGTAGGACGAAAATGACCTAAATGTTCAACCAATGACACAAAATCACTTATTGGATGCACAAGATTGGTTAAAAACCCTAATTGGACGAGAATAAGCCTTGGGAGGACGAAAATGACCTAAATGTTCAACCAATGACACAAATGTACTTATTGGATGCACAAGATTGGTTAAAAACCTTAATTGGACGAGAATAAGCGTTGGGAGGACGAAAATGACCTAAATGTTCAACCAATGACACAAATGTACTTATTGGATGCACAAGATTGGTTAAAAACCCTAATTGGACGAGAATAAGCCTTGGGAGGACGAAAATGACCTAAATGTTCAACCAATGACACAAATGTACTTATTGGATGCACAAGATTGGTTAGAAACCCTAATTTGGACGAGAATCAGCCTTGGGAGGACGAAAATGACCTAAATGTTCAACCAATGACACAAATGTAGTTATTGGATGCACAAGATTGGATAAAAACCCTAATTGGATGAGAATAAGCCTTGGGAGGACGAAAATGACCTAAATGTTCAACCAATGACACAAATGTACTTATTGGATGCACAAGATTGGTTAAAAACCCTAATTGGACGAGAATAAGCCTTGGGAGGACGAAAATGACCTAAATGTTCAACGAATGACACAAAATCACTTATTGGATGCCCAAGATTGGTTAAAAACCCTAATTGGCTACAATAAGCCTTGGGAGGACGAAAATGACCTAAATGTTCAACCAATGACACAAAATCACTTCTTGGATGCACAATATTCGTTAAAAATCCTAATTGGTCGAGAAAAAGCCTTGGGAGGATGAAAATGACCTAAATATTCAACCAATGACACAAAATCACTTATTGGATGCACAAGATTGGTTAAAAACCCTAATTGGACGAGAATAAGCCTTGGGAGGACGAAAATGACCTAAATGTTCAACCAATGACACAAATGTACTTATTGGATGCACAAGATTGGTTAAAAACCCTAATTGGACGAGAATAAGCCTTGGGAAGGCAAAATGACCTAAATGTTCAACCAATGGCACAAAATCACTTATTGGATTCACAAGATTGTTTAAAAACCCTAATTGGACGAGAATAATGCTTGGAAGGACGAAAATGACCTAAATGTTCAACCAATGACACAAATGTACTTATTGGATGCACAAGATTGGTTAAAAACCCTAATTTGACGAGAATAAGCCTTGGGAGGACGAAAATGACCTAAATGTTCAACGAATGACACAAAATCACTTATTGGATGCACAAGATTGGTTAAAAACCCTAATTGGCTTGAATAAGCCTTGGGAGGACGAAAATGACCAAAATGTTCAACCAATGACACAAAATCACTTATTGGATGCACAATAATGGTTAAAAATCCTAATTGGTCGAGAATAAGCCTTGGGAGGACGAAAATGACCTAAATATTCAACCAATGACACAAAATCACTTATTGGATGCACAAGATTGGTTAAAAACCCTAATTGGACGAGAATAAGCCTTGGGAGGACGAAAATGACCTAAATGTTCAACCAATGACACAAATGTACTTATTGGATGCACAAGATTGGTTAAAAACCCTAATTGGACGAGAATAAGCCTTGGGAGGATGAAAATGACCTAAATGTTCAACCAATGACACAAAATCACTTATTGGATGCACAAGATTGGTTAAAAACCAAAATTGGACGAGAATAAGCCTTGGGATGACGAAAATGACCTAAATGTTCAACCAATGACACAAAATCACTAATTGGATGCACAAGATTGGTTAAAAACACTAATTGGACGAGAATAAGGCTTGGGAGGACGAAAATGACCTAAATGTTCAACCAATGACACAAATGTACTTATTGGATGCACAAGATTGGTTAAAAACCCTAATTGGACGAGAATAAGCCTTGGGAGGACGAAAATGACCTAAATGTTCAACCAATGACACAAATGTACTTATTGGATGCATAGGATTGGTTAAAAACCCTAATTGGACGAGAATAAGCCTAGGGAGGACGAAAATGACCTAAATGTTCAACCAATGACACAAAATCACTTATTGGATGCACAAGATTGGTTAAAAACCCTAATTGGACGAGAATAAGCCTTGGGAGGACGAAAATGACCTAAATGTTCAACCAATGACACAAAATCACTTATTGGATGCACAAGATTGGTTAAAACCCCTAATTGTACGATAATAGGCCTTGGGAGGACGAAAATGACCTAAATGTTCAACCAATGACACAAATGTACTTATTGGATGCACAAGATTGGTTAAAAACCCTAATTGGACGAGAATAAGCCTTTGGAGGACGAAAATGACCTAAATGTTCAACCAATAACACAAAATCACTTATTGGATGCACAAGAATAGTTAAAAACCCTAATTGGACGAGAATAAGCCTAGGGAGGACGAAAATGACCTAAATGTTCAACCAATGACACAAAATCACTTATTGGATGCACAAGATTGGTTAAAAACCCTAATTGGACGAGAATAAGCCTTTGGAGGACGAAAATGACCTAAATGTTCAACCAATGACACCAAATCACTTATTGGATGCACAAGATTGGTTAAAAACCCTAATTGGACGAGAATAAGCCTTGAGAGGGTCAAAATGACCTAAATGTTAGACCAATGACACAAAATCACTTACTGGATCCACAAGATTGGTTAAAAACCCTAATTGGACGAGAATAAGCCTTGGGAGGACGAAAATGACCTAAATGTTCAACCAATGACACAAAATCACTTATTGGATGCACAAGATTGGTTAAAAACCCTAATTGGACGAGAATAAGCCTTGGGAGAACGAAAATGACCTAAATGTTTAACCAATGACACCAAATCACTTATTGGATGCACAAGATTGGTTAAAAACCCTAATTGGACGAGAATAAGCCTAGGGAGGACAAAAATGACCTAAATGTTCAACCAATGACACAAATGTACTTATTGGATGCACAAGATTGGTTAAAAACCCTAATTGGACGAGAATAAGCCTAGGGAGGACGAAAATAACCTAAATGTTCAACCAATGACACAAATGTACTTATTGGATGCACAAGATTGGTTAAAAACCCTAATTGGACGAGAATAAGCCTTGGGAGGACGAAAATGACCTAAATGTTCAACCAATGACACAAAATCACTTATTGGATGCACAAGATTGGTTAAAAACCCTAATTGGACGAGATTAAGCCTAGAGAGGACGAAAATGACCTAAATGTTCAACCAATGACACAAAATCACTTATTTGATGCACAAGATTGGTTAAAAACCCTAATTGGACGAGAATAAGCCTAGGGAGGACGAAAATGACCTAAATGTTCAACCAATGACACAAATGTACTTATTGGATGCACAAGATTGGTTAAAAATCCTAATTGGACAAAATAAGGCTTGGTAGGACGAAAATGACCTAAATGTTAAACCAATGACACAAATGTACTTATTGGATGCACAAGATTGGTTAAAAACCCTAATTGGACGAGAATAAGCCTAGGGAGGACGAAAATGACCTAAATGTTCAACCAACGACACAAAATCACTTATTGGATGCACAAGATTGGTTAAAAACCCTAGTTGGATGAGAATAAGCCTTGGGAGGACGAAAATGACCTAAATGTTCAACCAATGACACAAATGTACTTATTGGATGCACAAGATTGGTTAAAAACCCTAATTGGACGAGAATAAGCCTTGGGAGGACGAAAATGACCTAAATGTTCAACCAATGACACAAAATCACTTATTGGATGCACAAGATTGGTTAAAAACCCTAATTGGACGAGAATAAGCCTTGGGAGGACGAAAATGACCTAAATGTTCAACCAATGACACAAATGTACTTATTGGATGCACAAGATTGGTTAAGAACCCTAATTGGACAAGAATAAGCCTTGGGAGGACGAAAATGACATAAATGTTCAACCAATGACACAAATGTACTTATTGGATGCACAAGATTGGTTAAAAACCCTAATTGGACGAGAATAAGCCTTGGGAGGACGAAAATGACCTAAATGTTCAACCAATGACACAAAATCACTTATTGGATGCACAAGATTGGTTAAAAACCCTAATTGGACGTGAATAAGCCTTGGGAGGACGAAAATGACCTAAATGTTCAACAAATGACACAAAATCACTAATTGGATGCAAAAGATTGGTTAAAAACCCTAATTGGACGAGAATAAGCCTTGGGAGGACGCAAATGACCTAAATGTTCAACCAATAGCACAAAATCACTTATTGGATGCACAAGATTGGTTAAAAACCCTAATTGGACGAGAATAAGCCTAAGGAGGATGAAAATGACCTAAATGTTCAACCAATGACACAAATGTACTTATTGGATGCACAAGATTGGTTAAAAACCCTAATTGGACGAGAATAAGCCTAGGGAGGACGAAAATGACCTAAATGTTCAACCAATGACACAAAATCACTTATTGGATGCACAAGATTGGTTAAAAACCCTAATTGGACGAGAATAAGCCTTGGGAGGAAGAAAATGACCTAAATATTCAGCCAATGACACAAAATCACTTATTGGATGCACAAGATTGGTTATAAACCCTAATTGGAAGAGAATAAGCCTTGGGAGGACGAAAATGACCTAAATGTTCAACCAATGACACAAAATCACTTATTGGATGCACAAGATTGGTTAAAAACCCTAATTGGACGAGAATAAGCCTAAGGAGGATGAAAATGACCTAACTGTTCAACCAATGACACAAATGTACTTATTGGATGGACAAGATTGGTTAAAAACCCTAATTGGACGAGAATAAGCCTTGGGAGGACGAAAATGATATAAATGTTCGACCAATGACACAAATGTACTTATTGGATGCACAAGATTGGTTAAAAACCCTAATTGGACGAGAATAAGCCTTGGGAGGACATAAATGACCTAAATGTTCAACCAATAGCACAAAATCACTTATTGGATGCACAAGATTGGTTAAAAACCCTAATTGGAAGAGAATAAGCCTAGGGAGGACGAAAATGACCTAAATGTTCTACCAATGACAAAAAATCACTTATTGGATGCACAAGATTGGTTAAAAACCCTAATTGGACGAGAATAAGCCTTGGGAGGACGAAAATGACCTAAATGTTCAACCAATGACACAAATGTACTTATTGGATGCACAAGATTGGTTAAAAACCCTAATTGGACGAGAATAAGCCTTGGGAGGACGAAAATGACCTAAATGTTCAACCAATTGCACAAAATCACCTATTGGATGCACAAGATTGGTCAAAAACCCTAATTGGACGAGAATAAGCCTTGGGAGAACGAAAATGACCTAAATGTTCAACCAATTGCACAAAATCACTTATTGGATGCACAAGATTGGTTAAAAACCCTAATTGGATGAGAATAAGCATATGGAGGACGAAAATGACCAAAATGTTCAACCAATGACACAAAATCACTTAGTGGATGCACAAGATTGCTTGAAAACCCTAATTGGACGAGAATAAGCCTAGGGAGGACGAAAATGACCTAAATGTTCAACCTATGACACAAAATCACTTATTGGATGCACAAGATTGGTTCAAAACCCTAATTGGTCGAGAATAAACATTGAGAGGGTCAAAATGACCTAAATGTTAGACCAATGACACAAAATCACTTATTGGATCCACAAGATTGGTTAAAAACCCTAATTGGACGATAATAAGCCTTGGGAGGACGAAAATGACCTAAATGTTCAACCAATGACACAAAATCACTTATTGGATGCACAAGATTGGTTAAAAATCCTAATTCGACTAGAATAAGCCTTGGGAGGACGAAAATGACCTAAATGTTCAACCAATGACACAAAATCATTTAATGGATGCACAAGATTGGTTAAAAACCCTAATTGGACGAGAATAAGCCTTGGGAGAACGAAAATGACCTAAATGTTCAACCAATGACACAAAATCACTTATTGGATGCACAAGATTGGTTAAAAACCCTAATTGGACGAGAATAAGCCGTGGGAGAACGAAAATGACCTAAATGTTCAACCAATGACACAAAATCACTTATTGGATGCACAAGATTGGTTAAAAACCCTAATTGGACGAGAATAAGCCTTGGGAGGACGAAAATGACCTAAATGTTCAACCAATGACACAAAATCACTTATTGGATGCACAAGATTGGTTAAAAACCCTAATTGGATGAGAATAAGCTTTTGGAGGACATAAATGACCTAAATGTTCAACCAATGAAACAAATGTACTTATTGGATGCACAAGATTGTTAAAAAACCCTAATTGGACGAGAATATGCCTTGGGAGGACGAAAATGACCTAAATGTTCAACCAATGGCATAAAATCACTTATTGGATGCACAAGATTGTTAAAAATCCCTAATTGGACGAGAATAAGCCTAGGGAGGACGAAAATGACCTAAATGTTCAACCAATGACACAAAATCACTTATTGGATGCACAAGATTGGTTAAAAACCCTAATTGGACGAGAATAAGCCTTGGGAGGACGAAAATGACCTAAATGTTCAACCAATGACACAAATGTACTTATTGGATGCACAAGATTGGTTAGAAACCCTTATTGGATGAGAATAAGCATTGGGAGGACGAAAATGACCTAAATGTTCAACCAATGACACAAAATCACTTATTGGATGCACAAGATTGGTTAAAAACCCTAATTGGACGAGAATAAGCCTTGGGAGGACGAAAATGACCTAAATGTTCAACCAATGACACAAAATCACTTATTGGATGCACAAGATTTGTTAAAAAACCTAATTGGACGAGAATAAGCCTTTGGAGGACGAAAATGACCTAAATGTTCAACCAATGACACAAATGTACTTATTGGATGCACAAGATTGGTTAAAAACCCTAATTGGACAAGAATAAGCCTTGGGAGGACGAAAATGACCTAAATGTTCAACCAATGACACAAAATCATTTATTGGATGCACAAAATTGGTTAAAAACCCTAATTGGATGATAATAAGCCTTTGGAGGACGAAAATGACCTAAATGTTCAACCAATGACACAAATGTACTTATTGGATGCACAAGATTGGTTAAAAACCCTAATTGGACGAGAATAAGCCTTGGGAGGACGAAAATGACCTAAATGTTCAACCAATGGCACAAAATCACTTATTGGATGCACAAGATTGGTTAAAAATCCTAATTGGACTAGAATAAGCCTTGGGAGGAAGAAAATGACCTAAATGTTCAACCAATGACACAAAATCATTTAATGGATGCACAAGATTGGTTAAAAACCCTAATTGGACGAGAATAAGCCTTGGGAGAACGAAAATGACCTAAATGTTAACCCAATGAGACAAATGTACTTATTGGATGCACAAGATTGGTTAAAAACCCTAATTGGATGAGAATAAGCATAATGAGGACGAAAATGACCTAAATGTTCAACCAATGACACAAAATCACTTATTGGATGCACAAGATTGGTAAAAAAAACCATAATTGGACGAGAATAAGCCTTGGGAGGACGAAAATGACCTAAATGTTCAACCAATGACACAAATGTACTTATTGGATGCACAAGATTGGTTAAAAACCCTAATTGGACGAGAATAAGCCTTGGGAGGACGAAAATGACCTCAATGTTCAACCAATGACAAAAAATCACTTATTGGATGCACAAGATTGGTTAAAAACCCTGATTGGACGAGAATAAGCCTTGGGAGGACGAAAATGACCTAAATGTTCAACCAATGACACAAATGTACTTATTGGATGCACAAGATTGGTTAAAAACCCTAATTGGAAGAGAATAAGCATAGGGAGGACGAAAATGACCTAAATGTTCAACCTATGACACAAAATCACTTATTGGATGCACAAGATTAGTTAAAAACCCTAATTGGACGAGAATAAGCCTAGGGAGGACGAAAATGACCTAAATGTTCAACCAATGACACAAAATCACTTATTGGATGCACAAGATTGGATAAAAACCCTAATTGGACGAGAATAAGTCTTGGGAGGACGAAAATGACCTAAATGTTCAACCAATGACCTAAATGTACTTATTGGATGCATAAGATTGGTTAAAAACCCTAATTGGACGAGAATAAGCCTTTGGAGGACGAAAATGACCTAAATGTTCAACCAATGACACAAAATCACTTATTGGATGCACAAGATTGGTTAAAAACCCTAATTGGACGAGAATAAGCCTTGAGAGGGTCAAAATGACCTAAATGTTAGACCAATGACACAAAATCACTTACTGGATCCACAAGATTGGTTAAAAACCCTAATTGGACGAGAATAAGCCTTGGGAGGACGAAAATGACCTAAATGTTCAACCAATGACACAAAATCACTTATTGGATGCACAAGATTGGTTAAAAACCCTAATTGGTCAAGAATAAGCCTTGGGAGGACGAAAATGACCTAAATGTTCAACCAATGACACAAATGTACTTATTGGATGCACAAGATTGGTTAAAAACCCTAATTGGACGAGAATAAGCCTTGGGAGGACGAAAATGACCTAAATTTTCAACCAATGACACAAACGTACTTATTGGATGCCCAAGATTGGTTAAAAACCCTAATTGGACGAGAATAAGCCTTGGGAGGACGAAAATGACCTAAATGTTCAACCAATGACACAAATGTACTTATTGGATGCACAAGATTGGTTAAAAACCCTAATTGGACGAGAATAAGCCTAGGGAGGACGAAAATGACCTAAATGTTCAACCAATGACACAAAATCACTTATTGGATGCACAAGATTGGTTAAAAACCCAAATTGGACGAGAATTAGCCTAGGGAGGACGAAAATGACATAAATGTTCAACCAATGACACAAATGTACTTATTGGATGCACAAGATTGGTTAAAAACCCTAATTGGACGAGAATAAGCCTAGGGAGGACGAAAATGACCTAAATGTTCTACCAATGACACAAAATCACTTATTGGATGCACAAGATTGGTCAAAAACCCTAATTGGACGAGAATAAGCCTTGGAAGGACGAAAATGACCTAAATGTTCAACCAATGACACAAATGTACTTATTGGATGCACAAGATTGGTTAAAAACCCTAATTGGACGAGAATAAGCCTTGGGAGGACGAAAATGACCTAAATGTTCAACCAATGACACAAAATCACTTATTGGATGCACAAGATTGGTTAAAAACCCTAATTGGACGAAAATGATCTAAATGTTCAACCAATGACACAAATGTACTTATTGGATGCACAAGATTGGTTAAAAACCCTAATTTGACGAGAATAAGACTAGGGAGGACAAAAATGACCTAAATGTTCAACCAATGACACAAATGTACTTATTGGATGCACAAGATTGGTTAAAAACCCTAATTGGACGAGAATAAGCCTTGGGAGGACGAAAATGACCTAAATGTTTAACCAATGACACAAATTTACTTATTGGATGCACAAGATTGGTTAAAAACCCTAATTGGACGAGAATAAGCCTTGGGAGGACGAAAATGACCTAAATGTTCAACCAATGACACAAAATCACTTATTGGATGCACAAGATTGGTTAAAAACCCTAATTGGACGAGAATAAGCCTTGGGAGGACGAAAATGACCTAAATGTTCAACCAATGACACAAAATCACTTATTGGATGCACAAGATTGGTTAAAAACCCTAATTGGACGAGAATAAGCCTTGGGAGGATGAAAATGACCTAAATGTTCAACCAATGACACAAAATCACTTATTGGATGCAGAAGATTGGTTAAAAACCCTAATTGGACGAGAATAAGCCTTGGGAGGACGAAAATGATCTAAATGTTCAACCAATGACACAAAATCACTTATTGGATGCACAAGATTGGTTAAAAACCCTAATTGGACGAGAATAAGCCTTGGGAGGACGAAAATGACCTAAATGTTCAACCAATGACACAAAATCACTTATTGGATGCACAAGATTGGTTAAAAACCCTAATTGGACGAGAATAAGCCTTGGGAGGACAAAAATGACTTAAATGTTCAACCAATGACACAAATGTACTTATTGGATGCACAAGATTGGTTAAAAACCCTAATTGGACGAGAATAAGCCTTGGGAGGACGAAAATGACCTAAATGTTCAACCAATGACACAAAATCACTTATTGGATGCACAAGATTGGTTAAAAACCCTAATTGGACGAGAATAAGCCTTGGGAGGACGAAAATGACCTAAATGTTCAACCAATGACACAAAATCACTTATTGGATGCACAAGATTGGTTAAAAACCCTACTTGGGCGAGAATAAGCCTTGGGAGGACGAAAATGACCTAAATGTTCAACCAATGACACAAAATCACTTATTGGATGCACAAGATTGGTTAAAAACCCTAATTGGACGAGAATAAGCCTTGGGAGGACGAAAATGACCTAAATGTTCAACCAATGACACAAAATCACTTATTGGATGCACAAGATTGGTTAAAAACCCTAATTGGACGAGAATAAGCCTTGGGAGGACGAAAATGACCTAAATGTTCAACCAATGACACAAAATCACTTATTGGATGCACAAGATTGGTTAAAAACCCTAATTGGACGAGAATAAGCCATGTGAGGACGAAAATGACCTAAATGTTCAACCAATGACACAAAATCACTTATTGGATGCACAAGATTGGTTAAAAACCCTAATTGGACGAGAATAAGCCTTGGGAGGACGAAAATGACCTAAATGTTCAACCAATGACACAAAATCACTTATTTGATGCCCAAGATTGGTTAAAAACCCTAATTGGACGAGAATAAGCCTTAGGAGGACGAAAATGACCTAAATGTTCAACCAATGACACAAAATCACTTATTGGATGCACAAGATTGGTTAAAAACCCTAATTGGACGAGAATAAGCCTTGGGAGGACGAAAATGACCTAAATGTTCAACCAATGACACAAATGTACTTATTGGATGCACAAGATTGGTTAAAAACCCTAATTGGACAAGAATAAGCCTTGGGAGGACAAAAATGACCTAAATGTTCATCCAATGACACAAATGTACTTATTGGATGCACAAGATTGGTTAAAACCCTAATTGGACGAGAATAAGCCTTGGGAGGACGAAAAATGACCTAAATGTTCAACCAATGACACAAATGTACTTATTGGATGCACAAGATTGGTTAAAAACCTTAATTAACCGAGAATAAGCCTTGGGAGGACGAAAATGACCTAAATGTTCAACCAATGACACAAAATCACTTATTGGATGCACAAGATTGGTTAAAAACCCTAATTGGACGAGAATAAGCCTTGGGAGGACGAAAATGACCTAAATGTTCAACCAATGACACAAATGTACTTATTGGATGCACAAGATTGGTTAAAAACCCTAATTGGACGAGAATAAGCCTTTGGAGGACGAAAATGACCTAAATGTTCAACAAACGACACAAAATCACTTATTGGATGCACAAAATTGGTTAAAAACCCTAATTGGACGAGAATAAGCTTTGGGAGGACGAAAATGACCTAAATGTTCAACCAATGACACAAATGTACTAATGGGATGCACAAGATTGGTTAAAAACCCTAATTGGTCGAGAATAAGCCTTGGGAGGACGAAAATGACCTAAATGTTCAACCAATGACACAAAATCACTTATTGGATGCACAAGATTGGTTAAAAACCCTAATTGGACGAGAATAAGCCTTGGGAGGACGAAAATGACCTAAATGTTCAACCAATGACACAAATGTACTTATTGGATGCACAAGATTGGTTAAAACCCCTAATTGGACGAGAAAAAGCCTTGGGAGGACGAAAATGACCTAAACGTTCAACCAATGACACAAATGTACTTATTGGATGCACAAGATTGGTTAAAAACCCTAATTGGACGAGAATAAGCCTTGGGAGGACGAAAATGACCTAAATGTTCAACCAATGACACAAAATCACTTATTGGATGCACAAGATTGGTTAAAAACCGTAATTGGACGAGAATAAGCCTAGGGCGGACGAAAATGACCTAAATGTTCAACCAATGACACAAATGTACTTATTGGATGCACAAGATTGGTTGAAAACCCTAATTGGACGAGAATAAGCCTTGGTAGGACGAAAATGACCTAAATGTTCAATGTATGGCACAAATGTACTTATTGGATGCAAAAGATTGGTTAAAAATCCTAATTGGACGAGAATAAGCCTAGGGAGGACGAAAATGACCTAAATGTTCAACCAATGACACAAAATCGCTTATTGGATGCACAAGATTGGTTAAAAACCCTAATTGGATGAGAATAAGCCTTGGGAGGACGAAAATGACCTAAATGTTCAACCAATGACACAAATGTACTTATTGGATGCACAAGATTGGTTAAAAACCCTAATTGGACGAGAATAAGCCTTGGGAGGACGTAAATGACCTAAATGTTCAACGTATGGCACAAAATCACTTATTGGATGCACAACATTGGTTAAAAACCCTAATTGTACGAGAATAAGCCATGGGAGGACGAAAATGACCTAAATGTTCAACCAATGACACAAAATCACTTATTGGATGCACAAGATTGGTTAAAAACCCTAATTGGACGAGAATAAGCCTTGGGAGGACGAAAATGACCTAAATGTTCAACCAATGACACAAATGTACTTATTGGATGCACAAGATTGGTTAAAAACCCTAATTGGACGAGAATAAGCCTATGGAGGACGAAAATGATCTAAATGTTCAACCAACGACACAAAATCACTTATTGGATGCAAAAGATTGGTTAAAAACCCTAATTGGACGAGAATAAGCCTTGGGAGGACGAAAATGACCTAAATGTTCAACCAATGACACAAATGTACTTATTGGATGCACTAGATTGGTTAAAAACCCTAATTGGACGAGAATAAGCCTTGGGAGGACAAAAATGACCTAGATGTTCAACCAATGACACAAATGTACTTATTGGATGCATAAGATTGGTTAAAAACCCTAATTGGATGAGAATAAGCCTAGGGATGACGAAAATGACCTAAATGTTCAACCAATGACACAAACTCACTTATTGGATGCACAAGATTGGTTAAAAACCCTAATTGGACGAGAATAAGCCTTGGGAGGACGAAAATGACCTAAATGTTCAACCAATGACACAAAATCACTTATCGGTTGCACAAGATTGGTTAAAAACCCTAATTGGACGAGAATAAGCCTTGAGAGGACGAAAATGACCTAAATGTTCAACCAATGGCACAAAATCACTTATTGGATGCACAAGATTGGTTAAAAATCCTAGTTCGACTAGAATAAGCCTTGGGAGGACGAAAATGACCTAAATGTTCAACCAATGACACAAAATCATTTAATGGATGCACAAGATTGGTTAAAAATCCTAATTGGACGAGAATAAGCCTTGGGAGAACGAAAATGACCTAAATGTTCAACCTATGACACAAAATCACTTATTGGATGTACAGGATTGGTAAAAAAACCCTAATTGGACGAGAATAAGCCTTGGGAGGACGAAAATGACCTAAATGTTCAACCAATGACACAAATGTACTTATTGGATGCACAAGATTGGTTAAAAACCCTAATTGGACGAGAATAAGCCTTGGGAGGACGAAAATGACCTAGATGTTCAACCAATGACACAAATGTACTTATTGGATGCACAAGATTGGTTAAAAACCCTAATTGGACGAGAATAAGCCTAGGGAGGACGAAAATGACCTAAATGTTCAACCAATGACACAAACTCAGTTATTGGATGCACAAGATTGGTTAAAAACCCTAATTGGACGAGAATAAGCCTTGGGAGGACGAAAAAGATCTAAATGTTCAACCAATGACACAAAATCACTTATTGGTTGCAAAAGATTGGTTAAAAACCCTAATTGGACGAGAATAAGCCTTGGGAGAACGAAAATGACCTAAATGTTCAACTAATGGCACGAAATCACTTATTGGATGCACAAGATTGGTTAAAAATCCTTATTGGACTAGAATAAGCCTTGGGAGGACGAAAATGACCTAAATGTTCAACCAATGACACAAAATCATTTAATGGATGCACAAGATTGGTTAAAAACCCTAATTGGACGAGAATAAGCCTTGGGAGAACGAAAATGACCTAAATGTTCAACCAATGATACAAATGTACTTATTGGATGCACAAGATTGGTTAAAAACCCTAATTGGACGAGAATAAGCCTTGGGAGGACGAAAATGACCTAAATGTTCAACCAATTGCACAAAATCCCTTATTGGATGCACAAGATTGGTTAAAAACCCTAATTGGATGAGAATAAGCCTAGGGAGGACGAAAATGACCTAAATGTTCAACCAATGACACAAAATCACTTAGTGGATGCACAAGATTGCTTGAAAACCCTAATTTGACGAGAATAAGCCTAGGGAGGACGAAAATGACCTAAATGTTCCACCAATGACACAAAATCATTTAATGGATGCACAAGATTGGTTAAAAACCCTAATTGGACGAGAATAAGCCTTAGGAGAACGAAAATGACCTAAATCTTCAACCAATGACACAAATGTACTTATTGGATGCACAAGATTGGTTAAAAACCCTAATTGGACGAGAATAAGCCTTGGGAGGACGAAAATGACCTAAATGTTCAACCAATGCCACAAAATCACTTATTGGATGCACAAGATTGGTTAAAAACCCTAATTGGATGAGAATAAGCCTTGGGAGGACGAAAATGACCTAAATGTTCAACCAATGACACAAATGTACTTATTGGATGCACAAGATTGGTTAAAAACCCTAATTGGATGAGAATAATCCTTGGGAGGACGAAAATGACCTAAATGTTCAAACAATGACACAAAATCACTTATTGGATGCACAAGATTGCTTAAAAACCCTAATTGGACGAGAATAAGCCTTGAGAGGACGAAAATGACCTAAATGTTCAACCAATGACACAAATGTACTTATTGGATGCATAAGATATGTTAAAACCCCTAATTGGACGAGAATAAGCCTTAGGAGGACGAAAATGAACGAAATGTTCAACCAATGACACAAATGTACTTATTGGATGCACAAGAATGGTTTAAAATCCTAATTGGACGAGAATAAGCCTTGGGAGGACGAAAAAGGACCTAAATGTTCAACCAATGGCACAAAATCACTTATTGGATGCACAAGATTGGTTAACAACCCTAATTGGATGAGAATAAGCCTTGGGAGGACGAAAATGACCTAAATGTTCAACCAATGACACAAATGTACTTATTGGATGCACAAGATTGGTTAAAAACCCTAATTGGATGAGAATAAGCCTTGGGAGGACGAAAATGACCTAAATGTTCAACCAACCACACAAAATAACTTATTGGATGCACAAGATTGGTTAAAAACCCTAATTGGACGAGAATAAGCCTTGGGAGGACGAAAATGACCTAAATGTTCAACCAATGACACAAATGTACTTATTGGATGCACAAGATTGGTTAAAAACCCTAATTGGACGAGAATAAGCCTAGGGAGGACGAAAATGACCTAAATGTTCAACCAATGACACAAAATCACTTATTGGATGCACAAGATTGGTTAAAAACCCAAATTGGACGAGAATTAGCCTAGGGAGGACGAAAATGACATAAATGTTCAACCAATGACACAAATGTACTTATTGGATGCACAAGATTGGTTAAAAACCCTAATTGGACGAGAATAAGCCTAGGGAGGACGAAAATGACCTAAATGTTCAACCAATGACACAAATGTACTTAATGGATGCACAAGATTGGTTAAAAACCCTAATTCAACGAGAATAAGACTTGGGAGGACGAAAATGACCTAAATGTTCAACCAATGACACAAAATCACTTATTGGATGCACAAGATTGGTTAAAAACCCTAATTGGACGAGAAAAAGCCTTGGGAGGACGTAAATGACCTAAATGTTCAACCAATGACACAAAATCACTTATTGGATGCACAAGATTGGTTAAAAACCCTAATTGGACGAGAATAAGCCTTGGGAGGACGAAAATGACCTAAATGTTCAACCAATGACACAAATGTACTTATTGGATGCACAAGATTGGTTAAAAACCCTAATTGGACGAGAATAAGCCTAGGGAGGACGAAAATGACCTAAATGTTCAACCAATGACACAAAATCACTTATTGGATGCACAAGATTGGTTAAAAACCCTAATTGGAGGAGAATAAGTCTTGGGAGGACGAAAATGACCTAAACGTTCAACCGATGACACAAATGTACTTATTGGATGCACAACATTGGTTAAAAATCCTAATTGGATGAGAATAAGCCTTGGGAGGACGAAAATTACCTACATGTTCAACCAATGACACAAAATCACTTATTGGATGCACAAGATTGGTTAAAAACCCTAATTGGACGAGAATAAGCCTTGGGAGGACGAAAATGACCTAAATGTTCAACCAATGACACAAAATCACTTATTGGATGCCTAAGATTGGTTAAAAACCCTAATTGGACGAGAATAAGCCTTGGGAGGACGAAAATGACCTAAATGTTCAACCAATGACACAAAATCACTTATTGGATGCACAAGATTGGTTAAAAACCCTAATTGGACGAGAATAAGTCTTGGGAGGACGAAAATGACCTAAATGTTAAACCAATGACAGAAAATCACTTATTGGATGCACAAGATTGGTTAAAAACCCTAATTGGACGAGAATAAGTCTTGGGAGGACGAAAATGACCTAAATGTTAAACCAATGACATAAAATCACTTATTGGATGCACAAGATTGGTTAAAAACCCTAATTGGACGAGAATAAGCATAGGGAGGACGAAAATGACCTAAATGTTCAACCAATGACAAAAAATCACTTATTGGATGCACAAGATTGGTTAAAAACCCTAATTGGACGAGAATAAGCCTTGGGAGGACGAAAATGACCTAAATGTTCAACCAATGACACAAAATCACTTATTGGATGCACAAGATTGGTTAAAAACCCTAATTGGACGAGAATAAGCCATGTGAGGACGAAAATGACCTAAATGTTCAACCAATGACACAAAATCACTTATTGGATGCACAAGATTGGTTAAAAACCCTAATTGGACGAGAATAAGCCTTGGGAGGACGAAAATGACCTAAATGTTCAACCAATGACACAAAATCACTTATTGGATGCACAAGATTGGTTAAAAACCCTACTTGGGCGAGAATAAGCCTTGGGAGGACGAAAATGACCTAAATGTTCAACCAATGACACAAAATCACTTATTGGATGCACAAGATTGGTTAAAAACCCTAATTGGACGAGAATAAGCCTTGGGAGGACGAAAATGACCTAAATGTTCAACCAATGACACAAAATCACTTATTGGATGCACAAGATTGGTTAAAAACCCTAATTGGACGAGAATAAGCCTTGGGAGGACGAAAATGACCTAAATGTTCAACCAATGACACAAAATCACTTATTGGATGCACAAGATTGGTTAAAAACCCTAATTAGACGAGAATATGCCTTTGGAGGACATAAATGACCTAAATGTTCAACCAATGACACAAATGTACTTATTGGATGCACAAGATTTGTTAAAAACCCTAATTGGACGAGAATAAACCTTGGGAGGACGAAAATGACCTAAATGTTCAACCAATGGCACAAAATCACTTATTGGATACACAAGATTGGTTAAAAACCCTAATTGGACGAGAATAAGCCTAGGGAGGACGAAAATGACCTAAATGTTCATCCAATGACACAAAATCACTTATTGGATGCACAAGATTGGTTAAAAACCCTAATTGGACGAGAATAAGCCTTGGGAGGACAAAAATGACCTAAATGTTCAACCAATGACACAAAATCACTTATTGGATGCACAAGATTGGTTAAAAACCCTTATTGGACGAGAATAAGCCTTGGGAGGACGAAACAATCACTTACTTGATGCAAAAGATTGGTTAAAAACCCTAATTAGACGAGAATAAGCCTTGGGAGGACGAAAATGACCTAAATGTTCAACCAATGACACAAAATCACTTACTGGATGCACAAGATTGGTTAAAAACCCTAATTGGACGAGAATAACCCTTGGGAGGACGAAAATGACCCAAATGTTCAACCAATGACACAAAATCACTTATTGGATGCACAAGATTGGTAAAAAAAACCCTAATTGGACGAGAATAAGCCTCTGGAGGACAAAAATGATCTAAATGTTCAACCAATGACACAAATGTACTTATTGGATGCACAAGATTGGTTAAAAACCCTAATTGGACGAGAATAAGCCTTGGGAGGACGAAAATGACCTAGATGTTCAACCAATGACACAAATGTACTTATTGGATGCACAAGATTGGTTAAAAACCCTAATTGGACGAGAATAAGCCTAGGGAGGACGAAAATGACCTAAATGTTCAACCAATGACACAAACTCACTTATTGGATGCACAAGATTGGTTAAAAACCCTAATTGGACGAGAATAAGCCTTGGGAGGACGAAAAAGACCTAAATGTTCAACCAATGACACAAAATCACTTATTGGTTGCAAAAGATTGGTTAAAAACCCTAATTGGACGAGAATAAGCCTTGGGAGAACGAAAATGACCTAAATGTTCAACTAATGGCACGAAATCACTTATTGGATGCACAAGATTGGTTAAAAATCCTTATGGGACTAGAATAAGCCTTGGGAGGACGAAAATGACCTAAATGTTCAACCAATGACACAAAATCATTTAATGGATGCACAAGATTAATTAAAAACCCTAATTGGACGAGAATAAGCCTTGGGAGAACGAAAATGACCTAAATGTTCAACCAATGATACAAATGTACTTATTGGATGCACAAGATTGGTTAAAAACCCTAATTGGACGAGAATAAGCCTTGGGAGGACGAAAATGACCTAAATGTTCAACCAATTGCACAAAATCCCTTATTGGATGCACAAGATTGGTTAAAAACCCTAATTGGATGAGAATAAGCCTAGGGAGGACGAAAATGACCTAAATGTTCAACCAATGACACAAAATCACTTAGTGGATGCACAAGATTGCTTGAAAACCCTAATTGGACGAGAATAAGCCTAGGGAGGACGAAAATGACCTAAATGTTCAACCTATGACACAAAATCACCTATTGGATGCACAAGATTGGTTCAAAACCCTAATTGGTCGAGAATAAGCATTGAGAGGGTCAAAATGACCTAAATGTTAGACCAATGACACAAAATCACTTATTCGATCCACAAGATTGGTTAAAAACCCTAATTGGACGAGAATAAGCCTTGGGAGGACGAAAATGACCTAAATGTTCAACCAATGACACAAAATCACTTATTGGATGCACAAGATTGGTTAAAAATCCTAATTGGACTAGAATAAGCCTTGGGAGGACGAAAATGACCTAAATGTTCAACCAATGACACAAAATCATTTAATGGATGCACAAGATTGGTTAAAAACCCTAATTGGACGAGAATAAGCCTTGGGAGAACGAAAATGACCTAAATGTTCAACCAATGACACAAATGTACTTATTGGATGCACAAGATTGGTTAAAAACCCTAATTGGACGAGAATAAGCCTTGGGAGGACGAAAATGACCTAAATGTTCAACCAATGACACAAATGTACTTATTGGATGCACAAGATTGGTTAAAAACCCTAATTTGATGAGAATAGGCCTTAAGAGGACGAAAATGACCTAAATGTTTAACCAATGACACAAAATCACTTACTGGATGCACAAGATTGTTTAAAAACCCTAATTGGACGAGAATAAGCCTTGGGAGGACGAAAATGACCTAAATGTTCAACCAATGACACAAAATCACTTATTGGATGCACAAGATTGGTAAAAAAACCCTAATTGGACGAGAATAAGCCTAGGGAGAACGAAAATGACCTAAATGTTCAACCAATGACACAAAATGTACTTATTGGATGCACAATATTGGTTAAAAACCCTAATTGGATGAGAATAAGCCTTTGGAGGACGAAAATGACCTAAATGTTCAACCAATGACACAAAATCACTTACTGGATGCACAAGATTGGTTAAAAACCCTAATTGGACGAGAATAAGCCTTGGGAGGACGAAAATGACCCAAATGTTCAGCCAATGACACAAAATCACTTATTGGATGCACAAGATTGGTAAAAAAAACCCTAATTGGACGAGAATAAGCCTTGGGAGGACGAAAATGACCTAAATGTTCAACCAATGACACAAATGTACTTATTGGATGCACAAGATTGGTTAAAAACCCTAATTGGACGAGAATAAGCCTAGGGATGACGAAAATGACCTAAATGTTCAACCAATGACACAAACTCACTTATTGGATGCACAAGATTGGTTAAAAACCCTTATTGGACGAGAATAAGCCTTGGGAGGACGAAAAAATCACTTACTGGATGCACAAGATTGGTTAAAAACCCTAATTGGACGAGAATAAGCCTTGGGAGGACGAGAATGACCTAAATGTTCAACCAATGACACAAAATCACTTATTGGATGCACAAGATTGGTAAAAAAAACCCTAATTGGACGAGAATAAGCCTTGGGAGGACGAAAATGACCTAAATGTTCAACCAATGACACAAAATCATTTAATGGATGCACAAGATTGGTTAAAAATCCTAATTGGACGAGAATAAGCCTTGGGAGAACGAAAATGACCTAAATGTTCAACCTATGACACAAAATCACTTATTGGATGTACAAGATTGGTTAAAAACCCTAATTGGACAAGAAAAAGCCTTGGGAGGACGAAAATGACCTAAATGTTCAACCAATAACACAAAATTTCTTATTGGATGCACAAGATTAGTTAAAAACCCTAATTGGACGGGAATAAGCCTAGGGAGGACGAAAATGACCTAAATGTTCAACCAATGACACAAAATCACTTATTGGATGCACAAGATTGGTTAAAAACCCTAATTGGACGAGAATAAGCATTGGGAGGACGAAAATGACCTAAATGTTCAACCAATGACACAAATGTACTATTTGGATGCACAAGATTGGTTAAAAACCCTAATTGGACGAGAATAAGCCTAGGGAGGACGAAAATGACCTAAATGTTCAACCAATGACACAAAATCACTTATTGGATGCACAAGATTGGTTAAAAACCCTAATTGGACGAGAATAAGCCTTGGGAGAACGAAAATGACCTAAATGTTCAACCAATGTCACAAATGTACTTATTGGATGCACAAGATTTGTTAAAAACCCTAATTGGACGAGAATAAGCCTTGGGATGACGAAAATGACCTAAATGTTCAACCAATGACACAAATGTACTTATTGGATGCACAAGATTGGTTAAAAACCCTAATTGGACGAGAATAAGCCTAGGGAGGACGAAAATGACCTATATGTTCAACCAATGACACAAAATCACTTATTGGATGCACAAGATTGGTTAAAAACCCTAATTGGACGAGAATAAGCCTTGGGAGGACGAAAATGACCTAAATGTTCAACCAATGACACAAATGTACTTATTGGATGCACAAGATTGGTTAAAAACCCTAATTGGCAAGAATAAGCCCTGGGAGTACGAAAATGACCTAAATGTTCAACCAATGACACAAAATCACTTATTGGATGCACAAGATTGGTTAAAAACCCTAATTGGAAAAGAATAAGCCTAGGGAGGACGAAAATGACCTAAATATTCAACCAATGACACAAATGTACTTATTGGATGCACAAGATTGGTTAAAAACCCTAATTGGCAAGAATAAGCCTTGGGAGGACGAAAATGACCTAAATGTTCAACCAATGACACAAAATCACTTATTGGATGCACAAGATTGGTTAAAAACCCTAATTGGACGAGAATAAGCATTGGGAGGACGAAAATGACCTAAATGTTCAACCAATGACACAAATGTTCTTATTGGATGCACAAGATTGGTTAAAAACCCTAATTGGACGAGAATAAGCCTAGGGAGGACGAAAATGACCTAAATGTTCAACCAATGACACAAAATCACTTATTGGATGCACAAGATTGGTTAAAAACCCTAATTGGACGAGAATAACCATTGGGAGGACGAAAATGACCTAAATGTTCAACCAATGACACAAAATCACTTATTGGATGCACAAGATTGGTTAAAAACCCTAATTGGACGAGAATAAGCCTAGGGAGGACGAAAATGACCTAAATGTTCAACCAATGACACAAAATCACTTATTGGATGCACAAGATTGGTTAAAAACCCTAATTGGACGAGAATAAGCTTTTGGAGGACATAAAGGACCTAAATGTTCAACCAATGACACAAATGTACTTATTGGATGCACAAGATTGGTTAAAAACCCTAATTGGACGAGAATAAGCCTTGGGAGGACGAAAATGACCTAAATGTTCAACCAATGACACAAAATCACTTATTGGATGCACAAGATTGGTTAAAAACCCTAATTGGACGAGAATAAGCCTTGGGAGGACGAAAATGACCTAAATGTTCGACCAATGGCACAAAATCACTTATTGGATGCACAAGATTGGTTAAAAACCCTAATTGGACGAGAATAAGCCTAGGGAGGACGAAAATGACCTAAATGTTCAACCAATGACACAAAATCACTTATTGGATGCACAAGATTGGTTAAAAACCCTAATTGGATAGAATAAGCCTTGGGAGGACGAAAATGACCTAAATGTTCAACCAATGACACAAAATCACTTATTGGATGCACAAGATTGGTTAAAAACCCTAATTGGACGAGAATAAGCCTAGGGAGGACGAAAATGACCTAAATGTTCAACCAATGACACAAAATCACTTATTGGATGCACAAGATTGGTTAAAAACCCTAATTGGACGAGAATAAGCTTTTGGAGGTCATAAATGACCTAAATGTTCAACTAATGACACAAATGTACTTATTGGATGCACAAGATTGTTAAAAAACCCTAATTGGACGAGAATAAGTATTGGGAGGACGAAATTGACCTAAATGTTCAACCAATGACACAAAATCACTTATTGGATGCACAAGATTGGTTAAAAACCCTAATTGGACGAGAATAAGCCTTGGGAGGACGAAAATGACCTAAATGTTCAACCAATGACACAAATGTACTTATTGGATGCACAAGATTGGTTAAAAACCCTAATTGGACGAGAATAAGCCTTGGGAGGACGAAAATGACCTAAATGTTCTACCAACGACACAAAATCACTTATTGGATGCACAAGATTGGTTAAAAACCCTAATTGGACGAGAATAAGCCTTGGGAGGACGAAAATGACCTAAATGTTCAACCAATGACACAAATGTACTTATTGGATGCACAAGATTGGTTAAAAACCCTAATTGGACGAGAATAAGCCTTGGGAGGAAGAAAATGACCTAAATGTTCAACCAATCACATAAATGTACTTATTGGATGCACAAGATTGGTTAAAAACCCTAATTGGATGAGAATAAGCCTTGGGAGGACGAAAATGACCTAAATGTTCAATCAATGACACAAATGTACTTATTGGATGGATAAGATTGGTAAAAAACCCTAATTGGACGGGAATAAGCCTTGGGAGCACGAAAATGACCTAAATGTTCAACCAATGACACAAAATCACTTATTGGATGCACAAGATTGGTTAAAAACCCTAATTGGACGAGAATAAGCCTTGGGAGGACGAAAATGACCTAAATGTTCAACCAATGACACAAATGTACTTATTGGATGCACAAGATTGGTTAAAAACCCTAATTGGACGAGAATAAGCCATGGGAGGACGAAAATGACTTAAATGTTCAACCAACGACACAAATGTACTTATTGGATGCACGAGATTAATTAAAAACCCTAATTGGACGAGAATAAGCCTTGGGAGGACGAAAATGACCTAAATGTTCAACCACTGACACAAAATCACTTATTGGATGCACAAGATTGGTTAAAAACCCTAATTGGACGAGAATAAGCCTTGGGAGGACGAAAATGACCTAAATGTTCAACCAATGACACAAATGTACTTATTGGATGCACAAGATTGGTTAAAAACCCTAATTGGACGAGAATAAGCCTTGGCAGGAGGAAAATGACCTAAATGTTCAACCAACGACATAAAATCACTTATTGGATGCACAAGATCGGTTAAAAACCCTAATTGGACGAGAATAAGCCTTGGGAGGACGAAAATGACCTAAATGTTCAACCAACGACACAAAATCACTTATTGGATGCACAAGATTGGTTAAAAACCCTAATTGGACGAGAATAAGCCTTGGGAGGACGAAAATGACCTAAATGTTCAACCAATGACACAAACTCACTTATTGGATGCACAAGATTGGTTAAAAACCCTAATTGGACGAGAATAAGCCTTGGGAGGACGAAATGACCTAAATGTTCAACCAATGACACAAAATCACTTATCGGTTGCACAAGATTGGTTAAAAACCCTAATTGGACGAGAATAAGCCTTGAGAGGACGAAAATGACCTAAATGTTCAACCAATGGCACAAAATCACTTATTGGATGCACAAGATTGGTTAAGAATCCTAATTGGACTAGAATAAGCCTTGGGAGAACGAAAATGACCTAAATGTTTAACCAATGACACAAATGTACTTATTGGATGCACAAGATTGGTTAAAAACCCTAATTGGACGAGAATAAGCCTAGGGAGGACGAAAATGACCTAAATGTTCAACCAATGAAACAAATGTACTTATTGGATGCACAAGATTGGTTAAAAACCCTAATTGGACAAGAATAAGCCTTGGGAGGACGAAAATGACCTAGATGTTCAACCAATGACACAAATGTACTTATTGGATGCACAAGATTGGTTAAAAACACTAATTGGACGAGAATAAGCCTAGGGAGGACGAAAATGACCGAAATGTTCAACCAATGACACAAACTCACTTATTTGATGCACAAGATTGGTTAAAAACCCTAATTGGACGAGAATAAGCCTTGGGAGGACGAAAATGACCTAAATGTTCAACCAATGACACAAAATCACTTATCGGTTGCACAAGATTGGTTAAAAACCCTAATTGGACGAGAATAAGCCTTGAGAGGACGAAAATGACCTAAATGTTCAACCAATGACACAAAATCACTTAGTGGATGCACAAGATTGCTTGAAAACCCTAATTGGACGAGAATAAGCCTTGGGAGGACGAAACTGACCTAAATGTTCAACCAATGACACAAATGTACTTATTGGATGCACAAGATTGGTTAAAAACCCTAATTGGACGAGAATAAGCCTTGGGAGGACGAAAATGACCTAAATGTTCAACCAATGACACAAACTCACTTATTGGATGCACAAGATTGGTTAAAAACCCTAATTGGACGAGAATAAGCCTTGGGAGGACGAAATGACCTAAATGTTCAACCAATGACACAAAATCACTTATCGGTTGCACAAGATTGGTTAAAAACCCTAATTGGACGAGAATAAGCCTTGAGAGGACGAAAATGACCTAAATGTTCAACCAATGGCACAAAATCACTTATTGGATGCACAAGATTGGTTAAGAATCCTAATTGGACTAGAATAAGCCTTGGGAGAACGAAAATGACCTAAATGTTTAACCAATGACACAAATGTACTTATTGGATGCACAAAATTGGTTAAAAACCCTAATTGGACGAGAATAAGCCTTGGGAGGACGAAAATGACCTAAATGTTCAACCAATGACACAAAATCACTTATTGGATGCACAAGATTGGTTCAAAACCCTAATTGGACGAGAATAAGCCTTGGGAGGACGAAAATGACCTAAATGTTCAACCAATGACACAAAATCACTTATTGGATGCAAAAGATTGGTTAAAAACCCTAATTGGACGACAATAAGCCTTGGGAGGACGAAAATGACCTAAATGTTCAACCAATGACACAAATGTACTTATTGGATGCACAAGATTGGTTAAAAACCCTAATTGGACGAGAATAAGCCTTGGGAGGACGAAAATGACCTAAATGTTCAACCAATGACACAAAATCACTTATTGGATGCACAAGATTGGTTAAAAACCCTAATTGGACGAGAATAAGCCTTGGGAGGACGAAAATGACCTAAATGTTCAACCAATGACACAAATGTACTTATTGGATGCACAAGATTGGTTAAGAACCCTAATTGGACAAGAATAAGCCTTGGGAGGACGAAAATGACATAAATGTTCAACCAATGACACAAATGTACTTATTGGATGCACAAGATTGGTTAAAAACCCTAATTGGACGAGAATAAGCCTTGGGAGGACGAAAATGACCTAAATGTTCAACCAATGACACAAAATCACTTATTGGATGCACAAGATTGGTTAAAAACCCTAATTGGACGTGAATAAGCCTTGGGAGGACGAAAATGACCTAAATGTTCAACAAATGACACAAAATCACTAATTGGATGCAAAAGATTGGTTAAAAACCCTAATTGGACGAGAATAAGCCTTGGGAGGACGCAAATGACCTAAATGTTCAACCAATAGCACAAAATCACTTATTGGATGCACAAGATTGGTTAAAAACCCTAATTGGACGAGAATAAGCCTAAGGAGGACGAAAATGACCTAAGTGTTCAACCAATGACACAAATGTACTTATTGGATGCACAAGATTGGTTAAAAACCCTAATTGGACGAGAATAAGCCTAGGGAGGACGAAAATGACCTAAATGTTCAACCAATGACACAAAATCACTTATTGGATGCACAAGATTGGTTAAAAACCCTAATTGGACGAGAATAAGCCTTGGGAGGACGAAAATGACCTAAATGTTCAACAATTGACACAAATAAACTTATTGGATGCACAAGATTGGTTAAAAACCCTAATTGGACGAGAATAAGCCTAGGGAGGACGAAAATGACCTAAATGTTCAACCAATGACACAAATGTACTTATTGGATGCACAAGATAAATTAAAAACCCTAATTGGACGAGAATAAGCCTAGGGAGGACGAAAATGGCCTAAATGTTCAACCAATGACACAAATGTACTTATTGGATGCACAAGATTGGTTAAAAACCCTAATTGGACGAGAATAAGCCTAGGGAGGAAGAAAATGACCTAAATGTTCAACCAATGACACAAATGTACTTATTGGATGCACAAGATTGGTTAAAACCCCTAATTGGACGAGAATAAGCCTAGGGAGGACGAAAATGACCTAAATGTTCAACCAATGACACAAAATCACTTATTGGATGCACAAGATTGGTTAAAAACCCTAATTGGACGAGAATAAGCCTTGGGAGGACGAAAATGACCTAAATGTTGAACCAATGACACAAATGTACTTATTGGATGCACAAGATTGGTTAAAACCCCTAATTGGATGACAATAAGCCTTCAGAGTAAGAAAATGACCTAAATGTTCAACAATGACTCAAAATCACTTATTGGATGCAAAAGATTGGTTAAAAACCCTATTTGGACGAGAATAAGCCTAGGGAGGACGAAAATGACCTAAATGTTCAACCAATGACACAAATGTACTTATTGGATGCACAAGATTGGTTAAAACCCCTAATTGGACGAGAATAAGCCTAGGGAGAACGAAAATGACCTAAATGTTCAACCAATGACACAAATGTACTTATTGGATGCACAAGATTGGTTAAAAACCCTAATTGGACGAGAATAAGCCTAGGGAGGACGAAAATGACCTAAATGTTCAACCAATGACACAAACTCAGTTATTGGATGCACAAGATTGGTTAAAAACCCTAATTGGACGAGAATAAGCCTTGGGAGGACGAAAATGACCTAAATGTTCAACCAATGACACAAAATCACTTATTGGATGCACAAGATTGGTTCAAAACCCTAATTGGACGAGAATAAGCCAAGGGAGGACATAAATGACCTAAATGTTCAACCAATGACACAAAATCAATTATTGGATGCACAAGATTGGTTAAAAACCCTAATTGGACGAGAATAAGCCTTGGGAGGACGAAAATGACCTAAATGTTCAACCAATGACACAAAATCACTTATTGGATGCACAAGATTGGTTAAAAACCCTAATTGGACGAGAATAAGCCTTGGGAGGACAAAAATGACCTAAATGATCAACCAATGACACAAAATCACTTATTGGATGCACAAGATTGGTTAAAAACCCTAATTGGACGAGAATAAGCCTTGGGAGGACGAAAATGACCTAAATGTTCAACCAATGACACAAATGTACTTATTGGATGCACAAGATTGGTTAAAAACCCTAATTGGACGAGAATAAGCCTTGGGAGGACGAAAATGACCTAAATGTTCTACCAACGACACAAAATCACTTATTGGATGCACAAGATTGGTTAAAAACCCTAATTGGACGAGAATAAGCCTTGGGAGGACGAAAATGACCTAAATGTTCAACCAATGACACAAATGTACTTATTGGATGCACAAGATTGGTTAAAAACCCTAATTGGACGAGAATAAGCCTTGGGAGGACGAAAATGACCTAAATGTTCAACCAATGACACAAAATTACTTATTGGATGCACAAGATTGGTTAGAAACCCTAATTGGACGAGAATAAGCCTAGGGAGGACGAAAATGACCTAAATGTTCAACCAATGACACAAAATCACTTATTGGATGCACAAGATTGGTTAAAAACCCTAATTGGACGAGAATAAGCCTTGGGAGGACGAAAATGACCTAAATGTTCAACCAATGACACAAAATCACTTATTGGATGCACAAGGTTGGTTAAAAACCCTAATTGGACGAGAATAAGCCTTGGGAGGACGAAAATGACCTTAATGTTCAACCAATGACACAAAATCACGTATTGGATGCACAAGATTGGTTAAAAACCCTAATTGGACGAGAATAAGCCTTGGGAGGACGAAAATGACCTAAATGTTCAACCAATGACACAAAATCACTTATTGGATGCACAAGATTGGTTAAAAACCCTAATTGGACGAGAATAAGTTTTAGGAGGACGAAAATGAACTAAATGTTCAACCAATGACACAAAATCACTTATTGGATGCACAAGATTGGTTAAAAACCCTAATTGGACGAGAATAAGCCTTGGGAGGACGAAAATGACCTAAATGTTCAACCAATGACACAAATGTACTTATTGGATGCACAAGATTGGTTAAAAACCATAATTGGACGAGCATAAGCTTAGGGAGGACAAAAATGTCCTAAATGTTCAACCAATGACACAAAATCACTTATTGTATGCACAAGATTGGTTAAAAACCCTAATTGGATGACAATAAGCCTTGGGAGGACGAAAATGAACTAAATGTTCAACCAATGACACAAAATCACTTATTGGATGCACAAAATTGGTTAAAAACCCTAATTGGACGAGAATAAGCCTTGGGAGGACGAAAATGACCTAAATGTTCAACCAATGACACAAAATCACTTATTGGATGCACAAGATTGGTTAAAAACCCAAATTGGACAAGAATAAGCCTTTGGAGGACGAAAATGACCTAAATGTTCAACCAATGACACAAAATCACTTATTGGATGCACCAGATTGGTTAAAACCCCTAATTGGACGAGAATAAGCCTTGGGAGGATGAAAATGACCTAAATGTTCAACCAATGGCACAAAATCACTTATTGGATGCACAAGATTGGTTAAAAACCCTAATTGGACGAGAATAAGCCTTGGGAGGACGAAAATGACCTAAATGTTCAACCAATGACACAAATGTACTTATTGGATGCACAAGATTGGTTAAAAACCATAATTGGACGAGAAAATGCCTTGGGAGGACGAAAATGACCTAAATGTTCAACCAATGACACAAATGTACTTATTGGATGCACAAGATTGGTTAAAAACCCTAATTGGACGAGAATAAGCCTTGGGAGGACGAAAATGACCTAAATGTTCAACCAATGACACAAAATCACTTATTGGATGCACAAGATTGGTTAAAAACCCAAATTGGACAAGAATAAGCCTAGGGAGGACGAAAATGACCTAAATGTTCAACCAATGACACAAAATCACTTATTGGATGCACAAGATTGGTTAAAAACCCTAATTGGACGAGAATAAGCCTTGGGAGGACGAAAATGACCTAAATGTTCAACCAAGGACACAAATGTACTTATTGGATGCACAAGATTGGTTAAAAACCCTAATTGGATGAGAATATGCATTGGGAGGACGAAAATGACCTAAATGTTCAACCAATGACACAAAATCACTTATTGGATACACAAGATTGGTTAAAAACCCTAATTGGACGAGAATAAGCCTTGGGAGGACGAAAATGACCTAAATGTTCAACCAATGACACAAATGTACTTATTGGATGCACAAGATTGGTTAAGAACCCTAATTGCATGAGTATAAGCCTTGGGAGGACGAAAATGACCTACGTGTTCAACCAATGACACAAAATCATTTATTGGATGCACATGATTGGTTAAAAACCCTAATTGGACCAGAATAAGCCTTGGGAGGACGAAAATGACCTAAATGTTCAACCAATGACACAAATGTACTTATTGGATGCACAAGATTGGTTAAAAACCCTAATTGGACGAGAATAAGCCTTGGGAGGACGAAAATGACCTAAATGTTCAACCAATGACACAAAATCATTTATTGGATGCACAAGATTGGTTAAAAACCCTAATTGGACGAGAATAAGCCTTGGTAGAACGAAAAATGACCTAAATGTTCAACCAATTACACAAATGTGCTTATTGGATGCACAAGATTGGTTAAAAACCCTAATTGGACAAGAATAAGCCTAGGGAGGACGAAAATGACCTAAATGTTCAACCAATGACACAAAATCACTTATTAGATGCACAAGATTGGTTAAAAACCCTAATTGGACGAGAATAAGCTTTGGGAGGACGAAAATGACCTAAATGTTCAACCAATGACACAAAATCATTTATTGGATGCACAAGATTGGTTAAAAACCCTAATTGGACGAGAATAAGCCTTGGAAGGACGAAAATGACCTAAATGTTCAACCAATGACACAAATGTACTTATTGGATGCACAAGATTGGTTAAAAACCCTATTGGACGAGAATAAGACTTGGGAGGACGAAAATGACCTAAATGTTCAACGTATGGCACAAAATCACTTATTGGATGCACAAGATTTTTTAAAATTTCTAATTGGACGAGAATAAGCCTAAGGAGGGCGAAAATGACCTAAATGTTCAACCAATGACACAAAATCACTTATTGGATGCACAAGATTGGTTAAAAACCCTAATTGGACGAGAATAAGCCTTGGGAGGACGAAAATGACCTAAATGTTCAACCAATGACACAAATGTACTTATTGGATGCACAAGATTGGTTAAAAACCTTAATTGGACGAGAATAAGCGTTGGGAGGACGAAAATGACCTAAATGTTCAACCAATGACACAAATGTACTTATTGGATGCACAAGATTGGTTAAAAACCCTAATTGGACGAGAATAAGCCTTGGGAGGACGAAAATGACCTAAATGTTCAACTTACGACACAAAATCACTTATTGGATGCACAAGATTGGTTAAAAACCCTAATTGGACGAGAATAAGCCTTGGGAGGACGAAAATGACCTAAATGTTCAACCAATGACACAAATGTACTTATTGGATGCACAAGATTGGTTAAAAACCATAATTGGACGAGAAAATGCCTTGGGAGGACGAAAATGACCTAAATGTTCAACCAATGACACAAATGTACTTATTGGATGCACAAGATTGGTTAAAAACCCTAATTGGACGAGAATAAGCCTTGGGAGGACGAAAATGACCTAAATGTTCAACCAATGACACAAAATCACTTATTGGATGCACAAGATTGGTTAAAAACCCTAATTGGACGAGAATAAGCCTTGGGAGGACGAAAATGACCTAAATGTTCAAATATGACACAAATGTACTTATTGGATGCACAAGATTAGTTAAAAACCCTAACTAGACGAGAATAAGCCTTGGGAGGACGAAAATGACCTAAATGTTCAACCAACGACACAAAATCACTTATTGGATGCACAAGATTGGTTAAAAACCCTAATTGGACGAGAATAAGCCTTGGGAGGACGAAAATGACCTAAATGTTCAACCAATGACACAAACTCACTTATTGGATGCACAAGATTGGTTAAAAACCCTAATTGGACGAGAATAAGCCTTGGGAGGACGAAATGACCTAAATGTTCAACCAATGACACAAAATCACTTATCGGTTGCACAAGATTGGTTAAAAACCCTAATTGGACGAGAATAAGCCTTGAGAGGACGAAAATGACCTAAATGTTCAACCAATGGCACAAAATCACTTATTGGATGCACAAGATTGGTTAAGAATCCTAATTGGACTAGAATAAGCCTTGGGAGAACGAAAATGACCTAAATGTTTAACCAATGACACAAATGTACTTATTGGATGCACAAAATTGGTTAAAAACCCTAATTGGACGAGAATAAGCCTTGGGAGGACGAAAATGACCTAAATGTTCAACCAATGGCACAAAATCACTTATTTGATGCACAAGATTGGTTAAAAACCGTATTTGGACGAGAATAAGCCTTGGGAGGACGAAAATGACCTAAATGTTCAACCAATGACACAAATGTACTTATTGGATGCACAAGATTGGTTAAGAACCCTAATTGGACGAGAATAAGCCTTGGGAGGACGAAAATGACCTAGATGTTCAACCAATGACACAAATGTACTTATTGGAGGCACAAGATTGGTTAAAAACCCTAATTGGACGAGAATAAGCCTAGAGAGGACGAAAATGACCTAAATGTTCAACCAATGACACAAACTCACTTATTGGACGCACAAGATTGGTTAAAAACCCTAATTGGACGAGAATATGCCTTGGGAGGACGAAAATGACCTAAATGTTCAACCAATGACACAAAATCACTTATTGGTTGCAAAAGATTGGTTAAAAAGCCTAATTGGACGAGAATAAGCCTTGAGAGGACGAAAATGACCTAAATGTTCAACTAATGGCACAAAATCACTTATTGGATGCACAAGATTGGTTAAAAATCCTTATTGGACTAGAATAAGCCTTGGGAGGACGAAAATGACTTAAATGTTCAACCAATGACACAAAATCATTTAATGGATGCACAAGATTGGTTAAAAACCCTAATTGGACGAGAATAAGCCTTGGGAGAACGAAAATGACCTAAATGTTCAACCAATGACACAAATGTACTTATTCGTTGCACAAGATTGGTTAAAAACCCTAATTGGACGAGAATAAGCATTGGGAGGACGAAAATGACCTAAATGTTCAACCAATTGCACAAAATCACTTATTGGATGCACAAGATTGGTTAAAAACCCTAATTGGACGAGAATAAGCCTAGGGAGGACGAAAATGACCTAAATGTTCAACCAATGACACAAAATCACTTATTGGATGCACAAGATTGGTTAAAAACCCTAATTGGACGCGAATAAGCCTTGGGAGGACGAAAATGACCTAAATGTTCAAACAATGGAACAAAATCACTTATTGGATGCACAAGATTGTTTAAAAACCCTAATTGACGAGAATAAGCATAGGGAGGACGAAAATGACCTAAATGTTCAACCAATGGCACAAAATCACTTATTGGATGCACAAGATTGGTTAAAAACCCTAATTGGACGAGAATAAGTCTAGGGAGGACGGAAATGACCTAAATGTTCAACCAATGGCACAAAATTACTTATTGGATGCACAAGATTGTTTAAAAACCCTAATTGGACGAGAATAAGCATAGGGAGGACGAAAATGACCTAAATGTTAAACCAATGACACAAAATCACTTATTGGATATGCACAAGATTGGTTAAAAACCCTAATTGGACGAGAATAAGCCTTGGGAGGACGAAAATGACCTAAATGTTCAATCAATGACCCAAAATCACTTATTGGATGCACAAGATTGGTTAAAAACCCTAATTGGACGAGAATAAGCCTAGGGAGGACGAAAATGACCTAAATGTTCAACCAATGACACAAAATCACTTATTGGATGCACAAGATTGGTTAAAAACCCTAATTGGACGAGAATAAGCATTGGGGGAGGAAAATGACCTAAATGTTCAACCAATAGCACAAAATCACTTATTGGAAGCACAACATTGGTTAAAAACCGTTATTGGACGAGAATAAGCCTAGGGAGGACGAAAATGACCTAAATGTTAAACCAATGACACAAAATCACTTATTGGATGCACAAGATTGGTTAAAAACCCTAATTGGACGAGAATAAGCCTTGGGAGGACGAAAATGACCTAAATGTTCAATCAATGACCAAAAATCACTTATTGGATGCACAAGATTGGTTAAAAACCCTAATTGGACGAGAATAAGTCTTGGGAGGAAGAAAATGACCTAAATGTACAACCAACGACAAAAATGTACTTATTGGATGCACAAGATTGGTTAAAAACCCTAATTGGACGAGAATAAGCCTTGGGAGGACGAAAATGACCTAAATGTTCAACCAATGAAACAAAATCACTTAGTGGATGCACAAGATTGGTTAAAAACCCTAATTGGACGAGAATAAGCATAAGGAGAACGAAAATGACCTAAATGTTCAATCAATGACATAAAATCACTTATTGGATGCACAAGATTGATAAAAACCCTAATTGGACGAGAATAAGCCTTGGGAGGACGAAAATGACCTAAATGTTCAACCAATGACACAAAATCACTTATTGGATGCACAAGATTGTTTAAAAACCCTAATTGGACGAGAATAAGCCTAGGGAGGAAGAAAATGACCTAAATGTTCAACCAATGACACAAAATCACTTATTGGATGCACAAGATTGGTTAAAAACCCTAATTGGACGAGAATAAGCCTAGGGAGGACGAAAATGGCCTAAATGTTCAACCAATGACACAAAATCACTTATTGGATGCACAAGATTGGTTTAAAACCCTAATTGGACGAGAATAAGCCTTGGGAGGACAAAAATTACCTATTTGTTCAACCAACGACACAAATAAACTTATTGGATGCACAAGATTGGTTAAAAACCCTAATTGGACGAGAATAAGCCTAGGGAGGACGAAAATGACCTAAATGTTCAACCAATGACACAAAATCACTTATTGGATGCACAAGATTGGTTAAAAACCCTAATTGGACGAGAATAAGTCTTCAGAGGACGAAAATGACCTAAATAAGCAACCAATGACACAAAATCACTTATTGGATGCACAAGATTGGTTAAAAACCCTAATTGGACGAGAATAAGGTTTTGGAGGACATAAATGACCTAAATGTTCAACCAATGACACAAATGTACTTATTGGATGCACAAGATTGGTTAAAACCCCTAATTGGACGAGAATAAGCCTTGGGAGGACGAAAATGACCTAAATGTTCAACCAATGACACAAAATCACTTAATGGATGCACAAGATTGGTTAAAAACCCTAATTGGACGAGAATAAGCATTGGGAGGACGAAAATGACCTAAATGTTCAACCAATGACACAAATGTACTTATTGGATGCACAAGATTGGTTAAAAACCCTAATTGGACGAGAAAAATCCTAGGGAGGATGAAAATGACCTAAATGTTCAACCAATGACACAAATGTACTTATTGGATGCACAAGATTGGTTAAAAACCCTAATTGGACGAGAATAAGCCTTGGGAGGACGAAAATGACCTAAATGTTCAACCAATGACACAAAATCACTTATTGGATGCACAAGATTGGTTAAAACCCCTAATTGGACGAGAATAAGCCTTGGGAGGACGAATATGACGTAAATGTTCAACCAATGACACAAAATCACTTATTGGATGCACAAGATTGGTTAAAAACCCTAATTGGACGAGAATAAGCCGTGGGAGGACGAAAATGACCTAAATTTTCAACCAATGACACAAATGTACTTATTGGATGCACAAGATTGGTTAAAAACCCTAATTGGACGAGAATAAGCCCAGGGAGGACGAAAATGACCTAAATGTTCAACCAATGACACAAATGTACTTATTGGATGCACAAGATTGGTTAAAAACCCTAATTGGACGAGAATAAGCCTTGGGAGGACGAAAATGACCTAAATGTTCAACCAATGACACAAAATCACTTATTGGATGCACAAGATTGGTTAAAAACCCTAATTGGGCGAGAATAAGCCTTGAGAGGATGAAAATGACCTAAATGTTCAACCAATGACACAAATGTACTTATTGGATGCACAAGATTGGTTAAAAACCCTAATTGGACGAGAATAAGCCTTGGGAGGACGAAAATGACCTAAATGTTCAACCAATGACACAAAATCACTTATTGGATGCACACGATTGGTTAAAAACCCTAATTGGACGAGAATAAGCCTAGGGAGGACGAAAATGACCTAAATGTTCAACCAATGACACAAAATCACTTATTGGATGCACAAGATTGGTTAAAAACCCTAATTGGACGAGAATAAGCCTTGGGAGGACGAAAATAATCTAAATGTTCATCCAATGACACAAATGTACTTGTTGGATGCACAAGATTGGTTAAAAACCCTAATTAGACGAGAATAAGCCTCAGGAGGACGAAAATGATCTAAATGTTCAACCAATGACACAAAATCACTTATTGGATGCACAAGATTGGTTAAAAACCCTAATTGGACGAGAATAAGCATTGGGAGGACGAAAATTACCTAAATGTTCAACCAATGACACAAATGTACTTATTGGATGCACAAGATTGGTTAAAAACCCTAATTGGACGAGAATAAGCCTAGGGAGGACGAAAATGACCTAAATGTTCAACCAATGACACAAAATCACTTATTGGATGCACAAGATTGGTTAAAAACCCTAATTGGACGAGAATAAGCGTTTGGAGGACATAAATGACCTAAATGTTCAACCAATGACACAAATGTACTTATTGGATGCACAAGATTGGTTAAAAACCCTAATTGGACGAGAATAAGCCTTGGGAGGACGAAAATGACCTAAATGTTCAACCAATTGCACAAAATCACTTATTGGATGCACAAGATTGGTTAAAAACCCTAATTGGACGAGAATAAGCCTAGGGAGGACGAAAATGACCTAAATGTTCAACCAATGACACAAAATCACTTATTGGATGCACAAGATTGGTTAAAAACCCTAATTGGACGAGATTAAGCATTGGGAGGACGAAAATGACCTAAATGTTCAACCAATGACACAAATGTACTTATTGGATGCACAAGATTGGTTAAAAACCCTAATTGGACGAGAATAAGCCTAGGGAGGACGAAAATGACCTAAATGTTCAACCAATGATTCAAATGTACTTATTGGATGCACAAGAATTGTCAAAAACCTTAATTGGACGAGAATAAGCCTTGGGAGGACGAAAATGACCTAAATGTTCAACCAATGACACAAAATCACATATTGGATGCACAAGATTGGCTAAAAACCCTAATTGGACTAGAATAAGCCTAGGGAGAACGAAAATGACCTAAATGTTCAACCAATGACACAAATGTACTTATTGGATGCACAAGATTGGTTAAAAACCCTAATTGGACGAGAATAAGCCTTGGGAGGACGAAAATGACCTAAATGTTCAACCAATGACACAAAATATCTTATTGGGTGCACAAGATTGGTTAAAAACCCTAATTGGACGAGAATTAGCCTTGGGAGGACGAAAATGACCTAAATACTCAACCAATGACACAAATGTACTTATTGGATGCACAAGATTTGTTAAAAACCCTAATTGGACAAGAATAAGCCTTGGGAGGACGAAAATGACCTAAATGTTCAACCAATTACACAAAATCACTTATTGGATGCACAAGATTGGTTAAAAACCCTAATTGGACGAGAATAAGCCTTGGGAGGACGAAAATGACCTAAATGTTCAACCAATGACAAAAATGTACTTATTGGATGCCCAAGATTGGTTAAAAACCCTAATTGGACGAGAATAAGCCTTGGGATGACGAAAATGACCTAAATGTTCAACCAATGACACAAATGTACTTATTGGATGCACAAGATTGGTTAAAAACCCTAATTGGACGAGAATAAGCCTTGGGAGGACGAAAATGACCTAAATGTTCAACCAATGACACAAATGTACTTATTGGATGCACAAGATTGGTTAGAAACCCTAATTTGGACGAGAATCAGCCTTGGGAGGACGAAAATGACCTAAATGTTCAACCAATGACACAAATGTAGTTATTGGATGCACAAGATTGGATAAAAACCCTAATTGGATGAGAATAAGCCTTGGGAGGACGAAAATGACCTAAATGTTCAACCAATGACACAAATGTACTTATTGGATGCACAAGATTGGTTAAAAACCCTAATTGGACGAGAATAAGCCTTGGGAGGACGAAAATGACCTAAATGTTCAACCAATGACACAAATGTACTTATTGGATGCACAAGATTGGTTAAAAACCCGAATTGGACGAGAATAAGCCATGGGAGGACGAAAATGACCTAAATGTTCAACCAATGACACAAATGTACTTATTGGATGCACAAGATTGGTTAAAAACCCTAATTGGACGAGAATAAGCCTTGGGAGGACGAAAATGACCTAAATGTTCAACCAATGACACAAAATCATTTATTGGATGCAAAAGATTGGTTAAAAACCCTAATTGGACGAGAATAAGCCTTAGGATGAAAAAAGTGACCTAAATCTTCAACCAATGACACAAATGTACTTATTGGATGCACAAGATTGGTTAAAAACCCTAATTGGACGAGAATAAGCCTTGGGAGGACGAAAATGACCTAAATGTTCAACCAATGACACAAAATCACTTATTGGATGCACAAGATTGGTTAAAAACCCAAATTGGACGAGAATAAGCCTTGGGGGAGGAAAATGACCTAAATGTTCAACCAATAGCACAAAATCACTTATTGGAAGCACAACATTGGTTAAAAACCGTAATTGGACGAGAATAAGCCTAGGGAGGACGAAAATGACCTCAATGTTAAACCAATGACACAAAATCACTTATTGGATGCACAAGATTGGTTAAAAACCCTAATTGGACGAGAATAAGCCTTGGGAGGACGAAAATGACCTAAATGTTCAATCAATGACCCAAAATCACTTATTGGATGCACAAGATTGGTTAAAAACCCTAATTGGACGAGAATAAGCCTTGGGGGAGGAAAATGACCTAAATGTTCAACCAATAGCACAAAATCACTTATTGGAAGCACAACATTGGTTAAAAACCGTCATTGGACAAGAATAAGCCTAGAGAGGACGAAAATGACCTAAATGTTAAACCAATGACACAAAATCACTTATTGGATGCACAAGATTGGTTAAAAACCCTAATTGGACGAGAATAAGCCTTGGGAGGACGAAAATGACCTAAATGTTCAATCAAT